>VZRN01000408.1:750807-787451 GCA_013397935.1 Dasyornis broadbenti
CAGCGCCCCCCGGCGGCCGCACCGCCCCGCCCGTCCCCAGCCCCGGCGTGAGGGAAGCGGGGCCGCGCCCGCCGCGCCGTGTGCCTGCCCTGCCCTGCTCTCTGTGGAGGCGGTAAGGGCCTCAGCAAACTTTATTTAAAGAAAATAATAGTGTGCGGACCCTGCACTGCAGCTAGCAGGAGCCCACGTCAACTATTCGTACTTAAATATTAGCTGTGAAGCACAGTTTGTATTTGTCACCATAAATAAACTGAGGGTTACTGAGCGGTTGAAAACTTAATGTGACTCTTTTCAGGGAGAAACAGACACCTTTAAGGAAAGTCACTGGTGTGTGTTTCTGGTGGAAAATACCTTTATCTAATAGGCTATGACCAGTTTCATCTCTGTTTTGCTATGGGAAAGCCATGGCTTACTATGTGAATATAAAATTTGATGTACTGCAGAAAATGAAATAAAGATTCTTTTTAAAATCTGTTGACTTTACTATGTTTTAATCTCTATAAAATAAACTTTCACTTAATCTGTGACTCACATCACTTATCAGATGGTAACTCTAACCATTATCCAAACCCAGTATAGGGGAGCTCAAAGGAGAACCACACAGGACAAAATGGGGAAAATGAAAAGATGTGATGACACCCCACCATACACCTCCTGAACATTTTAAGGCTCAATTCTCCTTGTAAATGTCAGTTTTTTCAGGAGACTCGCATTACCCCTGTGATTTACTTAGTGTCTGCTGGGTGCTGCACATGAGCTACATCAATTTGTCCATTTCATACTGGCAATCACTACTTTGTTACTGCACAAATAAATATCCAGAGCTGAAGGTATAGTAAAAAATACATTCTTTGCATTTTTTAAAATAAATTAAATTGGCTTTTGGTGCTTGTTCCTACCTGGAAATTAAAATGAATTTTAGTTCTGCTACAGGGAATGTTTTTTGGGGCTGGCTACTACAAAAATGATGTCATAAGGAGTAGAAATTTTTTACATATTGGTCATAATTTTTAGATTAGTTCCTATAATGTATACTAAATATATGTACTATACCTCAAGATAGCTTTAAGAAATAGGTACAATTTTAGGGAGGGAATTGTTAAGCAGCATAAGTAATACCTTAAGTGGCAGTAGGCTTAATAATCACTTTTTGCATTCTCAATCCTCGTTGTCCATCGCAGGTTTGTACCAACCTGTTATGGAACAGACAAAATGTTGAGAGTAAACAAGAAAAGGTGCTATTAAATATAAAATACACTACATTTTGTGCAGAAACCCAGGCTGTACGATTCCAGGAAACTGCTGAGGAAAATAGAATATATATGACTCTTTCAAAAGCAAATAAGCTATAACCCCATTGCTATTGACATCATTGGAGTCCTCTACTGAGCAATTAGGGCACTGTCAGCTCTTCCAACATGCTCCAGAAATCACGTGGAGAACCTCAATGTAAAGTGACAAAGTCATCATCAATGGAACCATTTCAACTCCACCATGTACTCCTGAGTATAATCATCTAAGAAAAAACATCAGTTCATTTGTTTTTCCTGAAGGAATTGAAAATAAGTGTTCCTGTTTGTGTCATCAAAAGGGATTTTTGCCCACTTTGCATAATTTGATTATTGTACAACTTAGGAGCTGAGGCTGATTCTGACACTGCAAAGCATCAGTGGGAGGCTCTTGGTCACAGGAACCATTCCTCCCTCTGCGCTTGGAGGCAACTCTGAGATCACATCTGCAAATCATTCAGATAAGTGACTTTGGTTCCACATAAAATAATGTCTTACAACTGGCCAGTTCTGGAATTTATGTGTGGTTAGTGTGATAAATGTTATATGATCTTATATATATATACACACACCAGACAAAGGATAATCATAGGGTCAATGAAAAATGATAGGGAGGAATAGATATTGGGTGATAGCAAGCAGAACATTTGTTGCCCTGCTTATTTGTAGCTGTCTGCAGAAAGGAAAGGGAGGGTGAGAGTCTCCCATGTGTTAGAGATAACAGTGGTATCAGCTATAAAAACTCTAGATGCCCTAAAAGCAAACAGGGCCTGAAGTTCAGATAATGTAAGTTTTTAGGAAAGGCACATCTGCAATCCTTTCACTGACATTTTCTAGAAGATCACAAGAGTCAAGAAGAGATTCCTGGAGATTAAGAAGTAGCAGATTTGAATCTCACATTTTAAAGAGGGCAAAGGACAGGAAACTATAAACTAGGAAATGGAATAAACTAGGAAAACCTGGACACTGCTTCAGTGATTTGGCTAAAGAAAGGTTGGAAAGGTTCACTCTGGTTAAGGAAAGCAAGAATGGTTTATAATGCATTACATTGTTTGAGGTCTTTAGACATATTACTGCCATTGAGTTCTTTATAGGTATAATGACTGCTGTGAGAGATGCATTTGTTTGTATCGTAATAATGTGAGCATGGTTAGTGTGAAGCAAAAGCACATACTACAGGGTTTTGATGTTCCAGCTGAAGTTTCTGTGAAGCTGCCAGAAAAGTTAAATGCTAGACAGAGACCACTGTTTTCAGTGGTAGGAAAGAGGTTGAAAACCAAAGGCTATGAGAAAACTTTTATTCTATAGATTTTATTTTAGTTCTCTTTTTAAAATTCCATGTTTGTTAATATTTGGGAACATTTTATTTAATTGGTTTTAAGATAAGCATTTTATTCATCCCTGGTGTTTTTTTTTTTACAGAAACACAATGAATACTAGTATCTTGCAGTCAGAGGAAAATTGATTTCAGTGGCAAAGTCTGCTGAGATGGCAACACATCTCCTCCCAACCAGAATTAAGAATTTGGGGCAGGGACAATAATTCAACAGTGAACACTCCCGTGCAGGCCTTCTGCAAAGCCGGTTGTGCATTTGGTGTTTCTCTCAAGAGTGCCGGGTAAAACAGAGCTGCACTGAGAGTAGGCATTTCTTCACCTATCCTGCTTGCTGAGGTGAGGTTTTCTTCCAAGCTTTACCATCTCAGTCAGAGGCCATGCTTCAACTGGACTCTATTCTTACACACTTTCTCCTGTCTCTCCTGGGAGTTGTTCTCCAACTATATCTCCTTCAAATAATACTTACTGCATTGGGGAGCTGTCCTGTTCCACCATTCTGGTAGGACATCAGTTTTGCTTTCTCCATCAACCCCAGACCTCTGGAAATAGTGGAGGTTGTGTCCGGATGCTGCTGAGCAAAGCAAACCTGTCAGGGGAGGCTGCTCTGCTGGTGCATCATAGGTGCACATACAGTCCAATTTTCTGGTTCTAAAAGACACTCTGAGGAGCAAAGAGCAAATAGGATTTCTGGACACTTCCCACCTTCTAGCAACCTGATTAAACAGGCCTGGCTGCCAGTAAAGAAGGAAAACAACTTATTATAATGGTTATTGGAACCTAATAGAAAATTGCTTACTGCTCAGCATTGTCATTAACTCAGCAATAGATTTTCATAAGGTTTCTATTTTTGCAAGCTAAGGGCCAAATTCATCCCAGATGTAACTTCATTAGTGCCAATATAGCCACATGGAGAATAAATTTGGCCCCATGATTTTAGGATCTCTGTGTGCAGGGATTCTAGTCTGTCCCTGTGCCAAACCATAAAAAGGCCAATCTCTTGGAGTCACCTAGCAGTTCTTCCCTAACTGTTGTTCAGCAAAGACTATTTAAAATTAAACAGCTCAAGGTCAGGTACCTCTCTGGACCCGGAGCTCTGCAGCTGACAGTGGTGTTTCTGGTATAGCATGAGCCAGGGACAGAAGAAGGACGGATGTAGCTGAGAGGAGGATGCACAACCCCATGCAGTATTCCCCTAGGACTACCACATGGCTAAAGCCCAGGCAGATTGTGTGACAATTCACTTCAACCACTTCAAATGCGGTTATCATAGTTGTTTTAGAGGTATAGAGTTCAAATAGACCTTCCTAAGACAAGAAGATAGATTAAGACATAGAAAGCAGAACTTTCATGAAGGCAATCAAGAATATGGAGTACCAAATGTTCCCAGAACTCTCCTTATTGATAATTTACCATGTTAAATTTAAATAGCATATATTTCAGGCATTGTATAAATGGAAGGAAACCCAATTTGTGTGCCCAGACTAGCAAGACTTTTTATAAGTGTAGTGATGTCTCTGACATTGCATGCTAGTCTGAGTATCCTCAGGCTACCCAAGGTTTCGTTCAGGTACTTGCCAATGAAAAGTGTTACTAACTTTTTATGAAGAGTTAAATTCCTGAAACCAGAAACTCTACACTCGATACAGGCCTCAACACACTCGATACGCAGCATTCCTCCTAATGAAAGTTTGAATGGCTTCTATAAAAATACCACTTATCAGGGTTTTCTGTCCATAACTCAGACATGCCTTTCAACACTCTATTGTGCTTAGGTGTTACCAGTGATGAGGATAACTTTATAGTTTAGTCAATGCTCACATTGAGAAGCAAAACCAGAGAGCATTTCCTCAATTTCTCTTCTGAGGCGGTTAAATATCTCCACACAGTCCTTTAATTTCAGTGTTACACTCACATTAATGACATTTATTCACTTCATAAGGGTTTTATGTGTGTATTAGAACACAGAACCAAGCTCAGATTTGGATTTAATTTAATTTTAAAATATTGGTCTCTCCTTTTAAAAATTTATTCTTTGCCAGAGTCTGTACCGAAACAATAAGTGGTTTTTATCTATTGCACAAAGTGTTATATTTCACTCTGCACTCTCATTTTTGTGTTACTGCTTTGGGCCCTCCATGAGTTTAAGAGCTTAAAGTTATGCAGTTGCTTAAATATTTTTTGAGGTGAGAGCCTCAGGCCTCACAGAACTACTGATGAGACATATAAGGGTTGTTTCTCTTTTAAAGAAGGATGCATGAGTGATGGTGAAGGTGTTTAGTGTCATGAAATTGCTTAAGGCTTATTTATTCTTGGACAGGAAATTTCTGTGGTTAATTTTGAAGCCTTAAAGTTATGGACGCAAAAGAAAAGACTTCTGTAAGTGGAGAAAGTACATGTTTGGTTTGGATTTGAGGGGTCTTTTTCTGTTCTTAAGTCCAACATCTGAAGCTGGAAATGTCAAGCCGTTTGTGGAGTGGTTCAGAGGTCACTCCTGTGCGCTGTCACGGCTGGTGACAGACACATGATGCTGGGAACTATGTCCATCAGAGCAGGTTTTCTGCTTGCTGTTTACAAAGCTAAACTGGTTGGTAGCTCACCTTGTCTTAGGGGCCTCAGCAGCCTTAGCAGTTGTGGAGATTTCCTATGTGCCAACGGTACTATGATCTGTTGCTACCTACTCCAAATCCCTTGTAGTCTTGAATTGTTAATGGGCATTTTCTGGATCAGTCTATCCCTCTTCCAGCTGTGCAGCTTACTGGTTAAGGCAGGGAAAGAAACAGAGAGAGCTAAAGCACAGACAGCCCCCTCCAGGTAGCAACACCTTTCTTGAGGTGTCTCTTCCCTTTGGAGATGGCACTGGTTTGTCCTGTGAAGTTTGCTTCCCCATGAGCCTTGGCAGCTTTTGGCATTCCTGCAGAGCAGTGTGCCAATGCTTACTTTGCAAGGGAGAAAACATTTATCTTTTCTCATTTCCTTCTTTTTGCAGTGGCAGAGGTGGAACACCCGTAGGACATGTCTGTGGTGTTTCTTTCTTACGAGTTTCAGCACTGGATGGTGTCTGTATTGGCACCAGGGCTTTACCCCTCTCCTGCACATCGTCATAAGACAGCATCTTAGGGGGTGTTTCTGGCTGTCCTTGCATTCTACACCAGAGGGGGTTCAGTTATGTCACATTTCATCCATGATTTGTAATTTTTGCTTCTATCCACTCTTTTCCCTGGTCCTGATTGTTTATTTTCTTTTTTGTGTTTTTCTCAAATGGTCCTTGTTTAAATGCTAAGAGGCTGTTTTCATATTAGTGTGTTTATACAGCATTTCAATGTCTGTTTATTTTACTGCAGAACACTCCCAATGACCTGGCAAAAGAAGCAGCAGTTTTTATAAATATAGCCATTACTTTAATTATTCTGATTTTTAACTTACAGGGTATTTTTATGTGACTGAAGAGATTAAAAAAAGAAAAAAATCCAGGCCACAGTTAATCAAATAAGTATTACTTTGTTTAACTGTTTTATCAGCAAGAAAGTCTGGTCTTGGCTCAAGCCAAGCTGCAAGCTGCAAGCTGACTTTTTTATTTATCACCAGAGGCTTTCAAAATTTCAGCCTACTTTTTTCAGGTAATGACACTCCAATATCCTGGCTTTCACTAAGAATATAGTAAGACATTATTTTTTTTCTTTTGAACTTAGGTGATTTTAATTACAGGAGGTTTTACAGAGAAGATAACTCCTTCATGATTTGGATCCAGATTGTTGATTGCAACTTCCATGACCTCTATAAAATACTTCCCTCTCCCTAAATCCTATACTTAGTATAGATTTCACCTCTCAGCTCAGGCTGTTCTGGTGCAGCAAACTCTCTCTATGATGATGTGCTGCCAATGCATTTCCCCTCTATCCAAAATACTTTGGATCCAGCCCTATTTTTGCAATGGAGTTCAATGAGTGAAGAACTAATCAAACTTATAAGTTTCTGGGTTTATAATGGAACAAAATTCTTTTTAGACTCTTATTCTAGTGTTCTCTTGCTAGTGCTGGAATAACATGCAATGATACAGCAGTGAGTGTCATGCACACTGCAACTCATTTCAGCAGTACAGATTTTCAGAGCAGCCACACGCTTTGTGTTAATAGAGAAATAATGGGAAAAAAGAAAGAGCACTCAAGTAAAAGAAACTCGTTCATGTTATGTAGATTTTGCAATGAATTTTTCATTGTGTATCCATCAGATTTATGTTTGACAAAGCCCAGTGTTATGTTATATATGAGAACTACCTTTTGGTTGTGTCTTAGCATAAGTCACTTATCACTCAATTGTAGAAGTGCTTTCAGTTAACCTGTTGCTCTCACATTCTTTGATGGATTTTTTGTCCATATGGGAGTAAAAGAACTATTGCAATGATGGCGTCAAAAAACAGAAGAGAAGAAATTTGACAGAAACATCTGAGTGAATGTTGTTATTCTGCTGTGTGCCTCTGAATCCCTGACTGCAGTAGCAGTATTCTGCTGGAGCCCCAGGTTGCCACTGACACCTTTCTATATAATTCTCTTTTTCATTCTTTGTCATCAATTTTTCCATGCCTGGTAGAAAGTAATAGACGTTTCTTTGGCACCACATCTAGTTGTATCTTTTAGAGGACTTAGTATATGCAAACTCACTCCTCTGCTTATTGCCTGAGTCTCATTTGGACTTAGAGCTGTTCAGAGAAAAGGCTTTCACAGTGATGAAAACCCTGGTTTTGCACTTTCCATTCAGGTTTCCTCCTACAGACTTGACTTTCTAAGACAACTATTATTAGCATTCTTTGGAAAAGATTCTTGTGAATGGGGGAGCCATAAAAACATTATTAAAATCTCATAAGGTAATAAAAATGTGGCCCCCACTGAAAACTGTGCTATTACATAGCATCTGTAGGAGAAAAAGTGGAAATTTTGATACTTTCCCACATGATCTCACAAAATTAAAGGTTTGAAGGTACAGGAGTATTGGATTTTATCTTAAATGTTGCCCATAGCCTATTTTTATTTGCTCTGTTTGTGCTTGTTTGTCTAAGAAAGCATTTTCTTGCCTAGACCTTTTGTAGTGATTTGTGAGAGACATTTCAGAAAGGAAAAAGCAACGTGGTAGCAGTTAATTTCTTTCTTTTGGGACTTTCTTTTATTCTATAGAAAGCCACAATGCTTAAAGTGAGGTTAATGATGGCTGTTCTGATATACCTGACACAATTTTCCACTCAGTGAGTGAGACCTGACCACATCTGAGACTTTCTTAACAGCAGGTAACAAATAAAGTAAGTTATTGAACTGAAACTAGAGTTGGGACTATTCTGCAAACAGCCAGAGAAACTATAGGTGCTGGTAAGCCAGTTGGGAACATTATCAGTGACAGTATGCCACTCCAGCTCCAAATCCATGAATTATTTTACAGTGGCAGGAGGTCTGTGGGAGTGTTTATATTTGCTGTCTGATGTCCCCATGTTTCATTTTCATTATGTGTAATAGACTGCATGTTTTTATTAAGCAGCACTTTCAGAACAGCTTCTCTCTAGATAAGGAATGAGTAAGCCAGAGAGCAGTGGCCATCCCTTGTGAGCTGCAGGATGGAGGGCTTGGGGTAAAAGAATGCACCATATATTTTCAAGGACTAAAATTTGTGGATGCAAGGGAAAATGAGGAATTTGGAAGAATCAGCAGCGTTCTATAGTCTATAAGTAACATATGAATAATCAGATTTGAAAAACTTCCTGTGCCTAGACTGGTAAGTCTTTTACCAGTGTGAGCTGTGGATGTATATCCTACCAGGCCTCTTCTTCCTGCCACACACCATGCTTTTTACAGGAAGGAATACTAAAGTCCAGTGTGTTGGAGCGTTGGAGCACCCAGCCAATCCACAGTCAGGGATCAATATCCTACACATATCCATATCTCTTGGTCTGTCTTTGGATCCTACCATAGTTATCAAAACCAAGCTCTTCTCATACAGCCCATAGGCTTCTTATGTGAAAGAACTTTTCATAGACTTGCCATTGCTTTGGCCCAGGTAGGAGCAAGGCCTGTCTGAGCAGCCTTGTGGTCCCAGTAGCCCATGGTCTTGTTCCCCAGCTTCCCAGAGGTCATAATGCTGTCATGAAGGGCTATGGTTCTTTTTACAGACCTGTCTAAATCAGCTGTAAAGTTGTCTACAAAATATTAACATATCTTAAATCATAAAAACAATCACTGATTTTTGAAGGAAATCTGAAATCTGCTACAACATGAATATGTCCAACTAAACACGCAATCTCTGCAGTTGTGCATTTTAGGGAAAATAATAGAATGGAAAGTTCTGAATCGTTTTGCAAGAGAAATATCTAATAAAGAGCTCAGTTATGGAAACCACACCTTTCTTTGAACATGTAATAATTAGATGACTGAACTATATTAGATAAGCAATAAGGACTCAGGAAAAATTTTAACTACATAGGAAATTACAGTTTCTTCTTTATAGTCACTCTATATGCTGAAGATTCATAGCTTATTCTGTAAGACAAGAATCAATAAATGACAAGCTTTAAAATAGGGTTTTAATTAATATTTTTATTTAAATACAGAATAACATTAACATTGAAATTTTTTGGTTTACAAGGATGCTATTATGACTGGCAGATGTGAAATTTAACACAGGCAAACCACATCCTGCAGAGATTGTATTTCTTTTTATGGAATTCACCTGATAACTTGCAATCCTCAGTTTGGACTCCTTTCAGCAGTATTAAAAAAACAGCTCCTGAAACTGGGTGCCCAAAACCCCCACGCATAAAATCACACCTGTGATCTCTTAGAGCTCATTTCCCACTCTCTTACTATAAACCCTTAGGGTTTGAAAATGAAACAACTTTCAAGCCTTAAAAGTGAAATTCACTTCACCTGCATGAAATCATAATAATCAAATTTTTATGGATGGAGTATGGCAGGGGGAAGGGAGGAAAAATTTACACTACAGAAGTGTGGGGTCAAGTCAGGAGGTCCTACACAGTCCTCCCTTCCTCCCTCTCTTGCAGCTGCTCCTTTTTCTGGCATATTGACAATATCAGCAGCTGCAATTCTTCAACATGCACGAAAAGCTGCAGACTGCCTACAACCAGGAGCTCTTTCTCCAGCCCACTATGGCCTCTGCTGCAGTCTTTCCTTGTCCCCTGTCCTGTCGAGACCTTCTTGATGTTAGCTGCCTGATTAGTTGAACCATGTAGGTCCTAATATGGAGCTCCTGAAGGCAGAAAGAGCTTTTCCAATGAATTGAGATTTAAACTCAAGGTGGGTCCCTTAAAACAAGCAGAACAATATGAAGTGGCAAGGCGACAGTAACTGAAGAAAATTTGAGACTGGTGCTTGACAAAATTTTTGGGATTCATCAGCAGTGGTAAGGGCAAATCCAGATTGTCTAAATTAGAATGCAATAAACTGCATTAATACAGATCTCCTGGAGCAGGAGGGCGAAAACTGGACCAGAGGTGCTATTAGAAATTAACTCAGATAAGTAGACTTTGGTCTATGCATATAAAAGTGTAATGTCCTTATAGAAAGTATCATTAGATTAAACTGAGTGTTGCCATCACCACACGGGACAAGTACTGCAAATACTGTAATTAAATACAGAGATACTTTTTATCTATCTGCAAATACATGACTTTCAAATAAGGTACAGACTCTGAGAGCTGTCAGAACTATAAATGCTGTCTTTGCTACAGGACAGAACTTGCAGCAAAGCCAAGCAAAAAAGTCAATTATATGGGCATGAGTCTGATTTTAGAACATTCCCCGGATGAGACAGTGTTAGATAAGATTTGCAAAGGCTGCAACTGATGGTGAAATTACACAGAAGTAAACCCAGACTATTAGAATGGGAAGGATTATAGTGGATTATCGTTCTGGTTTATTGGGTTGGTGGCTCCTGAATTGTAGAAAACTGCGCTATGAAAAATATGTGAATATAATCAGCAAGAAGTGTAAACAAGCTACAACTATTGTTTTATAATAACAGATGAACAGTGACATTAGGAAAGCACTGTTAAACATATACCAAAATTCAGGCCAAATTAAGCAACAATTTTCATGATGTGGTAGAGGAAAATTGGCCCCTGGGAACAAAGTAGCTGTAGATTTGTGTACATTGGCTGGGAAAAAAAAGTCTATTCATCATTTCCTAGACTATTATTCTTGCTTCTCTGAGGTGGCCTTGCTTAAAGAAACTACAGGTGATTGTGTATACCCAGCTCGATTTTGCTACACATTTTACTTGACCTGGAAGTATTTGAACATAGCTGTAGAGCCCAGGACATGATTTTAAGTGCTTCCTAAAGAAATAGCCTTTTAAATGCATCTTGTCATTTACGTATGATGAGTTTTGGGGAGCATAATGGCTGAATTCTAAACCACCCATGAAAACAGTTGTAGAGTCAGACACTGATCGCTGTTCAGCCTTTGATGATAGAAAAACGTGAAACGCAGTTCTGTGGGTGCTGCCTTGGAAGAGTTTTTGCTTCTAGTCACAAACATTACTACCTTTTTAGGTGTTTTGGTGTGGACAATGCACTTTCCAGGCCAGGAACTGGTGTTGCTGGTAGTCCTCCTAGTTGTGCAAGGGGATCGAGGATGAAGGATGAGGAAGACAGTGTCATCTCTAAAGCAACAACATTTTAATATACACACCCTGGCACTGTCTGGGGTAAAAACTGAGACTCTGACACAACGGTATTTCCAGATCTGTGTTTTGTTTGTGCACACTCCTGCTGATTTTTAACTGATATCCTGAAAAAACTACAAATGAAACTATGGTTTTCGAGTCTCAGGGGACTGATACCAAGTGTTGGGTTTCAATTTTAGTTTTCTGATTTTACATCTTTTTTTTCCATATCTTGTTTCCTTCTGTCATTTTTAATGAACACTCAGACCCAGTGACAAAACCCCTGGTGCCCAAGTTTCAGTTTCACACAGGGTTGGCAGCTAACTTGGACACTTACATAACTTGCAATAATTCTGAGACATGTTGGTGTGTTTTGAGTAACTAATGATTACATCACAGGATTCGGCAGCTGATGGTGTTTACAATCAATTTACAGATTTAAGTAAGAAAAAGTTTGTAGTGTCAGAGAGGAATTAACTGAAACATTTTGCACCTAAATTAAATTCTTTCACAAACAAAATAGAAATATAGCTATCTGAGAAGATAAAAGAGAGGTTCCAAATATTTTCTAAAAATACCTTGCATGCTAAAATTTCAATAAAGTCATCAGCTATTTTTATTTCATGTTATCAGTAAGATTAAAAGTTTTCCTACATGCAGGTTATGAGAAAAGTGACTACACAAAAACAGGGTACTGCTGCCTACTCCAGACATTACCAGAATCCTCAGCACCAATTACTCAGTCGTGGACCAAAGGCTACAAAACTTCCAAGGCAGTTACACGTTTCTCAGTTCTCCCCTGAGAAGAGTGTTACAGAGAGCGTGCAAGGGACCTTCCTCATGGTTCTGCTGTTCTCGTCACTTGTACTTTATTAGAGGAAAAAGTTTCCAGCACTAGATACCAATATTTTAAGGAATATAACAGACATTTTCATTTCTGGAAGTATTTCTTGCTCTACTTTCTCTGATATAGCCTGTATCAGAGAGAGTCCTGGGTAAAGACTGCATTTATAATATTTTTTAGCTGCATTCCCAGTGTAAAAACTTCAACATGGAGCCTCCAACCTAGCTGGAGCAGTTCTTGGCCAGCCCATATACTAATTCTTAGATCTTTTCACAGGGGAAATTTTGGCTGGTTATGTTTTTATATATGGTAGAGTGAGCTGTTTTTTCTGACTTTTTTCTATTACATTCCCATCTCAAAGCCATTTCTATTTTTCTAGTAACTTGTTTTCTGATTTGCCTTGCTGCGTACGTGGGAAATAAAGAGAAAGGTGTTATAAAGCTTTGGTCCCGAATATGGTGGTCTCATTTTCAGGAATGTTCACAAGAACTTACCCACTCTGGTGGCTGCTCTTATCTCCAGAGAATGGCAGTATGCCAGTAATCACACATCGTTTTTCACTGCAGAACTTTATCGAAGGTTTTAAACAGTGGGCAGGGTGCCTGCATGGCCCTGCACCCTTTTCCTTGCCCCACCTGGCATCCTTCACCCCAGGCAGCCGCTTGTGTGCACCGCATGTGGGTTGTGGTGCAGAGCATGGATGCTGGTGCACACATCTAAAGGGCTGAGGTGGGCGCCTTGGCAGCAGTGTTCTGCATCTGTCCAGGGAGGCACTTAGGGCTCCATCCTGTCCCAGCAGTTCTGCCAGCTTGGATCATGGGCTGTCCTGCCCACTCAGGGCTTTCTTGAATGCAAACTCTGTATGGGAATGTCTGAATGCCTTCGAATAGCTTATCTGCTTTCCAGGAACAATTTTCTTTTAGTTCCCTAATAGTGTTTTTGCAAGATTAAGTAAGTGTGAAATGGGCATTTATATGATCCCTGTCTATAAAAGATGTTATCTGCCTGCTGAGCTTCCCTCCCCTGTTTGCTAATGGGAGTCAAGTCCTTCAATTCATTGTGCTAAATTTACTGTAATTAATTATATCTCTGTTCCAGTGCTGTCCTCATAATGGGCAATACTTTTTTGCTCTGCACAGACAGATGTTCCTTCTGTACTGTCACAGGCGTGCCTGGGCTTGGACATGAATAAGCTCACAGAGGTGACTGAAAACTGAAGATTAAGCTTTATATTGCAGAAAAAAAACAGACCACTACTTTTTTTTTTTTTTTTNTTTTTTTTTTTTTGTCTTTTATTTTATTATTTTAGTAGGGTTTTCATAGGCTAAGGAAAGGCAAATTGTGACAGAAGACAATTTCACACATGAAATATTACTGTATGAAGTGTACAATGCTTATACTCAATAGATATTGTACAAGAAAGTTTTACAAAACTATTGCCATTAGAGTTGTTCAGATGAAGGATAATACTGGGTGATTTTGTTCCCTGCTTTGTTTGCAGGGATTTCTGTACCATTAAAAACTGTAGGTTTCATATCTAGATATTTATGTGTTTAGGACAATTGCAGAATCTCTACCTAAAACCTGTTTCTTAGGATACTGTAACAGTATAATAATTATCTCCTGTTACTGTTAAAGAAAAATACCAGCACGGCATGCTCCAAACCTCATGGATGACAGACTCTTGGTGCCCCTAACAGGAGAATGAGACCTTCCCTGGAGCCCTGTAGAGCTATTGATCTCTCTCTGCCAGAGCAAGCCATGGCTATACCCACAATTGGAGCTGTGAAGGTGAAAAGGCTGTTACAGACCTGACCGTAATACACATTTGTGTGTGAAGATAGCTAATTGTACTTTATGCTACACTTGCAACTTGCTTTGTAGTGAGCAGGTCCAATGAGGAGTAAAGATCCCTGGATGTTTTTCCTTGCTCAGATCCCACTCTGGTAGATCAGCTTACGTGTCACTCAACTTGTTTCTTTAAGTTTTAGATCAGGGCCTCAAACCTGACTTCTTGGTAACTGCTGGTAAAAAAGTACTGCACAGAACTAGGTGCTCATCTAATTAATGTAGAGTATGACATCTGACTGCATGAAATCTACTGGTGATTTTTGTAAAAACAACTGTTTGTATTCTATGTCTTACAATGGTTCCCAATGGTAAAACTTATTGTTATAAATAAAACACTGTAAATAGATTCAAAGTTGGTTTCACAGTTGGTTTCTTTGTCCCTTAATGTAAATGGTAATTGATTAAATGGAAGGATTTCTGGACTGAAACTTGTATACCAAAGAGAAGTCTGGAAAACAGTTGTTAACATTTTACAACTGAGTTATGAACTCTTGAAAATATGAGCTTTCCCTGAAGTTTGGCAGGAGACCATATCCTTTTACTAATCTGGCTTGCAGGTGATGCTGGGTTTATTAAGCTCAAACACTGTATTTTTCTAGACTTTTGAGTGGTATAATGTGCATGTCTGTAGGTCTGTAGCTGTACTTCTTGAGATCTAGTTATTCACAGAGACTTCTTTTTCAGTTTCGAAAATGTAAATTTCATTTTTTAAACTTGCTAAAAGTAGAATTTCAACATTGTATTTAGGGGAGAAAATACCATATTAAATGAGCCATAAAATAATTACAAGTAGATATTTGTTTAGCCTCTCAAGTGATGTTTTAGCAGGTTTGTATATTTGCCAAGTATTCTTCTACATAGAAGACTTTTCTGTTGCATCTTGTCTCTCCTGATGTTCTGGAGACACTGGGCATGAGGCTGCTGCTTTATGGAAACTGAACACTTTGGATACATTTTTGTCCAACATTTAATCAAATTTTCAACCTGTCCTTATGGACATAACCTAAGTTTTTCAGGTATACATTTTCCTGTTGGCCAATAGTCCTTAGCAAGAACTAAATAACAAAACTCCTCCTTTGGGAAGCATGTAATCTGTGGAGGGCTTTATTTGGGAGATACTTAGATTAAAAATGTGCTTAAATGATGTAGGCACCAAGGAATCAGGAGAGTATGAAGATGAAGTTTCTGAGTTTCCAATAGTGATTAATGTGTCATTCAAGCTGTCCTTTGGAGCCCTGAGGCCCCTCTAGCAAGCTTGTGGATGAAATATAGAGAACACGGTGAAAAAAACAGTGAAGAGACAACACTGAAAAGTAACATATTAATGAAAAATAATGTAATATTAAATATTTCTTTTACTAAAAAGTATGGAGGTTGGCTATTTTTTCTTGGTATTGTTACAGCACTGATAAACTTGAAAAATGATGTGCAAATGGGATACACTCTGAAGAATACGCTATGAAATTTTTGTTCTTAGGTACCGGTCAGAAACTTTTCTCTTCATGCTACTGTTCTATTTTTCTGCAGTTTTTGTTTTATTAGGGAATTTTGGCTCATTTCAGTAAGTTGCTTAGGTTCTATGGCAGTTGGAGAAGTAGTGAAATGATGAATTCCTAAGAAAATCAGGTGATCAAGATGAGAGCACAAATTTAAGTCAAACTGCTTAGCAATCTCTGCAGAGCATGATTTAACCTTACTTAGCATCTAATAAGAGCTTCATTTATATTAAAAAATGATGAGGTTAAGGTGTCTGAGCTCCTTATAAAAATCCCTGAGGCTTCCTGCAAGTCTTGCAGCAAAATCAAAGAAAATTAATTTCAACTTTCTTGATCTTTTGGATTCCAAATATTTTGGATTCCTTAGGAAAAAATGAAGACTTATTTAGAAGATAATACCTCACCTTGTTGAAGAGGTTTTGCAAGCTTTATATTTCCTTTGAAAATACAAATTCCCATTGAAAATGTTTCACATAAAAGCACAATTCTTCCAGTTCTCTTCAAATCTTTCTAGGCAAAAAAAAAAAGCTGTCATACTCATTAAAACAACTGTATTTCTTTAATCATTTCATATATTGAATAAAACATCAAAGATTAAATACACGTACAGAAATCATGCATATTTGTATAGAGGCCCATAGATGAAGGAGAGGGGAGAGGACACAGAGCAATTCATGGTGGAGATGGTTCAGACGCAGAGTGGGATGCTTTGGCATCCTGGTGGATGATCAGCATTGCCAGTTCTGCTCCTTCATGAGGAGAGATTGTCGTTGACATGGGCCTGCATAACAGACTTTGATAGAGAAATGAAAAAGTAAAACAGATTTTGGTCAGTAGAATATAAAGTAGGAAAGTTCTAAGTACACAGAGTGTCACACAAATTTTCTCTGCCTCAAACTGGAACAAGGCATACTAATGAACACTTCCACTTTTTCTTTTGATGTAACCTTTCGCAGGCTCCTTAGGGCACAGAATTTTAATTTCCCCTTATAAAAACTCACTGATAGTGTTACATAGCAACTAACCTCAAATAACTACATGTTTGGGCAGATAATTAAGTACTGATGTGCTTTTGAAAATTACACCATTCCTCTATGACCTGTTTGACTTTAGAAATCATTATGGATAGGGCTATTTTTCTAACTATGAATATATTGCCAAATACAATTATACTAACAAAAATTACATGTCAAAAGTACAACTAGACATTACTTATGATGAAAAAAAAAAAGAAAAAAAATACCAGTAACTGCATACTGATCATATAGTTCTCAATCTCAAAAAAGCATAATGGCCCCTTTTTAATACCCCCTCTCAATATTTTGGGGAAACAAAGTTATGAAGGTAGATAAACTTGTAAAGTAGGGTGAAAGGGTAGCTGACTCTGAAGCACATTGTACTAATCTCAAAAACATAATGTAAGTAATTTGTGCAAGAGTGTGGGGGTTATTATCTTTAAGATGGACTTCTGTATTTCACTGTCTTTCTACATCTTCCTTTGTCCTAACAAAATAGTTCTGTGATCCTGTTATGCAGATCCATCACTATCTCAGTGAAACATATTCCAAAACTAAAAGAAGTAGTAAAGGAAATTAGTTCGAAATGATTTTCTGTGAAAGGCTAATGTTCAACAAAAATAAGATCATTTCGATTTTTTTTCAAACATCTTAAGCAGGACGTGAAAAAAGGAGCTGTTAATTTCAGGCAGATTGTGTGATTCTTGGGGGATCCTGTGCAGGGCCAGGAGTTGGATTCAATGATCCTGATGAGTCCCTTCTAACTCAGTATATTCTATGATTCTATGATTCTGTAAATGTCAAGGCGTGTCTAAGGACCAAAATAAATATTCTCTGTCTCGGTGAGAAATAGGTCTTGGTAAAACCCCTGAGGAGAGTTGGCTCCCTTCTGTACAGCTGAGGCAGTGATAGCTGTGGGCACTGAGTTAAGAGTCATTGGATGTACTATCCTGCAATACAATTACAACAATTGAACTTTTTCCCCTGTCAGTGAGAGGCAGAGAAAAGGAGGATCTCTAAGCAGCTGGAAATGTCCTTAATCTCATTAAGTAAAGCTCCCTGCTTTAGTGAAAAACAATCACATCCCAACTGGTATTTTATGATATAAAGCATCTCAAAGCTTGTTTGTGGATTTTTTTTTCCCAATTCATTCCAATAAAATAAAGCTGAAGCACAGAGGGAGGGAGGTCAGTGGCTGCCCAGCCAGCTGGACAGGAGGCATAGCAGAAAGTCCAGTAAATGCTTCTAAAGTGAGTTAAGGTATGTTCCTGAAACACTAATCTCCCCCTTTCATTCAGAAATCCTCACAAATAGCTGACTTGAGGTGGGAAAAAGGCAAACTTTTCCTTCTTGTAAATACTTGAGCAGAATGAAAATTTCACAGGGAAAAATGATTGTCATAAACATCATAAATCTTTAAGGAGCTTAGTAATATAAAGTGTCTGGAGTTAAAGAATCTTTTAAAATCACCTTAGAGAAACTAGAGGTCTCAATCCCCAGCCTTCCAGCTCTTAAAGCTACCTTCCCCCTGTCACTGAGAGAAAAACCTCCTCACATCATTGCAAAGTAAAATTTGCCCATGACATTCGCATGCCTGGCCACACAGGCACAAAACAGTCCTGTAAGTGGTCCCTGAGTATCTATAAATCCTGTGAGCCCATGTTCTATCAGCACAGGCTATACACTTTGTATCTTTCCAGCCACATCTATTCTCACTGTTGGCAAGTGGATGGTATAAGCCACTCTCTCTATTTTCAACAGGAATTTCTATTTTAATGGTCTGGAAAATAACAGCAATAGGTTTAAAAGCTAGAAATTCAGTTGGAAAAAGCATGAGTGAGTGAAATTAACTTTAAAACATAGTTCAAGTTGTTTAAGTTGTTTTTCTTCACTCCCTTTCATCCACTTTGGTCACTGAAAGTTTTGCATTGGGACTGAATTAACTAGAAATGTATTTCTGATCCTGCCAAGATAAGACTGGATCCTGCCAGACTGGATAAGGATGAATAGTATCTTTTCCACCTTGTGTAATGACTGAATTTGCCACTGCCTGCAAGGTCTCTCTGGCAGGAATAGAAAGGTCAGCTGCACAGCCTTCTTTTACACTGAAATGTCATCAGTCAGAGTGTTGAGGCAAAACATGAAGTGAGTTAGATTCCAGTACTCCCTGAATGCAAAGCTTCACTCCTCTAACAGGCCCCACGTTGGAGAGATCCATACATATTCACAGAAAATTATTAAAAGATTCCTCTAAAACTCTTCATGAAGTGAGAGATCTCAGACCTTTTGATGATGTTGAAGAAAATTCTTCTCATACAATTGGGGTCTGCTACAGTTTATATTTTCAGAGGTGATGGACTGCTGCAGTTGAATGTCAAAGGTCTTAGAGGCTGAAAAAGGCTGTAATTTCTTTCTTGTATTACCAATTACCTAGGGACTCCAAGAAAAAACATTCCTATTTGTTGTAGTAGATATTTTGCAGAGGACATTCTTAGTGCTGGAGTATTCTTAGCTCTGAGAGGAGACGGTTATTCCTTTGGGTTGATCTTATATCCTGCCTGAGATAAATGTGCATTCACATCTATGAAACCGTGCTTCTCCCACAGTGGACAGGGCTGAGGACACTCAGACTGACTCTCCAGACTTTCCTTCCAGAGACAAGAGCTGATACTGGCTTCTACAAACGTCACAGTAATTCCATATGTCTGGAAGTGGAAGAAGCAAACTCATACCTCTGTGTTGCATCGTATCCATGGAAATGGTGTCTGAGGAGTAGAGTCTGTTCTGCCTCTGATTTGCTCCAAATAACATAGCAGATGATTCTCTGTTGAAATTAAAGATACATCAGATAAAGTTCAAAGGTCTGTTCAAGGTCTGGGTATAGTTTTTGTTTGTGGGTTTGTTTTTTTTTTTTTAATATAATTTGTATACTTGAAAGGAGATCAGGTATTAAATTCACAGGTGACACCAGGCTGGGTGAAACAGCAAGAGTAATAGAGGACAGGACCAAAACTCAGAATGATCTTGGTAAATTAAAGAAGTGTTCTGACAAGAAAAAGACAAAGTGCAGTAAAGACAAGGTCCTTGGGTAATCTGAGTAAGTGCAGGATGGAGCATGACTGGCTGGATAGCGTTTTGCAGGGAAGAGAACATGGAGAATCCCAAGTCAAAGAGAAGTCAGCTACCTAAAATGTCATCTACTGAGCTGTATAAACAAAAGCATTGTCTACAAAACGTAGGAGTACTTCTTTTGTTATTATATTGGTGACTCCTTGGCAGAAGGCTTACATCTGATGCAGGGCAGCATCTCAGAATTGGTGGATTCTGAATTTTAAAACACTGATATGCCTCCCTGGTCCTTCAGGGTGTGCATTGTCCTTCAGATGTCCCCAGCTCCTTTAGGGACGCTTTGGTTTTTACTTCTGTCACAGCCACAAGTCATGGCACTGTGCTGCCAAAGGCCGCTCTGAAGAATAGGCAGGAAAGCAGTTGCAACTATGTTTCAACCTCAAAACTCGTATCACCTATTAAAATAAAGAGGAAATATTCAAGCAGGCAGTATTTCACGTTTTTAATATGGCATGTGAGTTTCAAGGCTTAAACATGGGAAATCCCACATTATAGGGGATGTTTGGCAACTCCAGTTATTTTTAAAAAGATGTGAATGATCTGGAAAAGGTCCAAATGAGGGCAGTAAGAATGATTGGCTGTCTGCAAAAATTGACAGCCAAAAAGAAGGGACAAATGAGGAGAGAGACAGACATAAGCTTCTGACATGTAAAAAGTTGCTGCTACAAGAGGAAGGAAGTAATCTGTTTGCCATGTTCATGTTGGATAGGATAAAAACCCAAAAGCTTTATATGTCACTGAGGGAGGTTTAGGTTAGATGTTAGAAAGTGTTTCTGAATAGGCAGAGCAATGAAGCATACAAATCATATTCCCCAAGGAGTGATTTGGGACATACTGGATCACTGGGGCTGAACTGCAGAGACTCAGCATAGCCTAAGGCAGAAGAATGGCAAGAGCAACCTTGCAGAATTCTTCCCAGTACTGGAAGCCTTCCCAGTACTGCTTGTAAGTCTATCAACAGCAGTAGAAAGAGGTAATCAGCTGAGTGGCATTTTTTTAAAGTATCATCTTGAAAAATTCATTAGCTCTTCAGGCAACAGGAAAGCTCCCTCGGCATGCCTTGGAAAGCACAAAATTCACCTTTAATACTAAATGTTGCTTTATCGGAAACATTCTCAGTGAGGTAATAGTCAGCACAAAATAAATTACTGCATTCAAATCAAAGTTGAAGACCAAATTTTGACTTTTATTGTCTGCCTTTCTTTACATACAGGCATCATCCACAGAATCAGGGAGTGCAGTAATATGGTAAGGAACAGACAGATCTTTGTAAATTTTATTGCAGTGTTGACAATAATATTTTTCTTTAGGTAGTACCTTGTCCTTGAATCTTTTGCCATGCATCTATGCAAGAAAAACAGAGATTCCACATTAAATGGATAGGTGTGATAACTAACATTAACACTACATCAAATACATATATACATATAATATACACATAGATATATATATACATCAAATATATCATTATCCTCCTGCAATATTCATGACCTTCATATGCCTTAAAGGACTATTTGCTCCATCTGGTTTCTGGAGATACTTAAATTTAGGCACATTTTCTTCAGTCTTTGAAGGGTAAGAAATTCAATTTGCGTGCAAAACCTCATGACTCCATATGGAGTTTCTAGATCCAATTTACCAAAAGTTCATGACTCTAAGATTGATATAAGAATAAGATACACTAATCAAGAACTGTCATGACTATGGTTAACTTATAATTTTAATTATACTGTATGGAACGGATACATTAAATAACTTCACTAATGACTAAGCCTCACAGTACAAGCTGTGGTATGATTTTTATTTAAGATATTAATTGTATCCTCAGACTTGATTTTTTTTCTGACTTGGATAATGTTTCTGCACTGACACCTTCACAGTGCAAAATTAACTATGTCTGGGCAATCGGAGTTTATTAATTTTTTGTATTTTATTGTATTCCCTTTTTAATATTTGAAGTAGCATGAAAAATTGTTTCTATTTCTCACTCCTTCTCTGCTTTGTTTCCTTTTGAAGCAATACATATTTTTCCAGGACCTACTACAAAAGAAACTGTTCATAAAATGTTATTTTTATGGTCTTCCATTTTCTGTATTCGGTTATGCAGAGGTGATATCATTACCCTATGGGGACTGTGGTTTTTGTTTGCAGTGGCACCCCAGAGGCAGTATAAGGATGTATTTACATAACCATTGCCCTTAGAAATGTCACAGTATCAGGTTTAACTTACTGAGCAATAAATTCTTACCAGCTTCCAAATCCAAAAGGGGCAGCATGGGAATTACTCTTTATATTACATCTTTAAACATGCATTTCTTTCTAGGTGATAGAAAAATTACAGTGAAGTAGGGAGGGAAGAAAGGAAGAAAATTACCTGACTCATGTTGGGTAAATCTGAAAAGGTCATTTCTTGTTTCTGGCCTGCTAGCTTCGGGGCACATATTTCTTTGTTTCTCTGCCCAACTTGTGCTAGTGCTTTTGAGATGAGGTGAAGACTCATCCACCTTCATAATGCAGTTTCTAAGTGAAGATGGGACCAAAACCAAAACTGAATAGGAACCAATTGAGTTGGAAGACGCTTTCAGCAAAGTCTCCTGGACTTCCCCTTCAATTCTCTTTTCTGACATCAGATTCTTCTTGCACCCGATGGCTGAGGAAAAGGGACAATTTGGACCAGCTTTCGCACCCTCTTCTCAACTACTAGTTCAGCTTTGAATTAACATCTGGTTTTACCTTCATAATAGGTTTTATGCACAGTCCAAATAGAATTGCTCCTTTAGCTCTGATTGTTCATGCACATAATCTGTCAATTAGACAGCCTAGGATGTATGACCTAGGAACTCAGAGAGTATTGCATTTGATGGCATAAGTAAGCTACAAATTAAAAGTGTTAGTATGGCCCTGTCACTGCCCAGTTCTGGAGTCATTACATTTAAAATTGTAAACAAAAACCTATAAATATTCAAATATACTCTACTGTTAAACTATGCTTTCTACATCCTAATCATCTGTCATATGTAAATACTTAGAACTACAAGCTGCTAATTTCATTGCAGCAACAGACAAATCTGCAGCCTGGCCAGTGGGTGGCAAAAGTGTTTAACTGGAAATATGATCTGCCCTGGCTATGTGGCCCCTAGCCTACAATATTTCATATACTGATTTCAGCATGTCACTCCCATGAAAGGTCCTGCTATAAAGCTTCAGCACTTGTACTGCTCAGAAAGGCAGCTCTAATTCACTCAGTTGTGGTCCTGCTCCAAGACCTTACTTCTTCCTCTCTCAGTAAAGGCTCCAAGATTAATACAGTCCATCCCCATGACAAGCACACTGGCTCCAGGTACATAATGCCATGTATACCCTTAGAAAGAAGCTCAAATATACCTATAGCAGTGCAAACAGGTCAAGACTCAGAGATAAAGGCATGCCAGAATCCTGTACATGAACAGGTGAAGTATGTCCCAAATGCTCATCCTCTCCATCCTACCTGCCTGGGAAAAGGAGACTGCAACCAGCTCCTTCTCTCCCTTCTTCATTTCCAGAGAGTTGCTGCTGTGACAAAGTCAATGTGGGAGGGAAAGGGGTAAAAAACCATGTTAAAAGGATTTCTGGAGTTTGACAATTTCGTTAGGCATCTTCCCACTCTTTTTTATATTTCTCCTTTTAAAATAATTTTAATTAGTATATGAAAACAGCAAATGCTAAAGGACTCTCTTCCCACAGAAATAAGATACAGGATGCAGAAAAGGAGGTTTAGAAGTTTGCTGAAACTCTAGAGGGAAAAAACCAAAAAATGTACAACTTTTCATCATTTATAAGACACATATATTTAGTATTTCTCATTTCTTAAAGTTCTAATGTTCTGATACATTAAAAACTCAGTCATGTCCAAGACTGTTACTGGTCTGCTCTATAATAAAAATGGTTTAACAACTCGGTACTGTCCTCGGCCAACTGCATCAGGTGACAGTGCACCACCACCACCTACTGATCAACTGGCTGTACTACCAAGAGAGGAAGGTCCCCACTTGGACCGATTTGGATTCGCAGATTTTAATTCACAAGTTAGAATTCTTGTACTGAGCCAGAGTTTGTCACATGATGCACATGCCTGACAAGGAGAGCAAAGACAGCTAAATTTAGGAGACTAGAAGAATCATGAAACTCAAAAATTTCAGGGAGTAACTATTTAGGGTCCTGGGTAACACTGATCTGCTGCTGGAAAAACAGTAGATACAGATTATTTGAACAGCATTTTGCTCTGACTTAAAAACCATGAAAAATTGGTGACCATATGGTAGGCAACACTGATTAATGTTGCACTGACAGGATCGAATACTGCTTTTTCTTCCTGCACTTTTCCTCATGCTAATGAAAATCATCAGCGATATTGTGTAAATTATCTCTGATAACTCTCCCAAGGTAACTCAGCTGCCTAAGTCCGCTTAAAGAGCTCAGTAATGTAATGCATTGCATTGCATAGGCACACACTTGGTTCTCCAGGCTAAGCTCAGAGTGCATTTGTTCAGAGGAACTAAGCTGTCGCTTCTCACTATGTCCTCTTGAATTTGACTATATAAATTAAAAAGTATTTTGCTTTTGTAGTTATGATAGAGATAAATTGATGTCAAATCCTTAGCTTTAAAGGGATTTTTTTGGTTCATATTCTTTATAAGATGTTCTTTTCCTAATCTTTCAAGGTCTCTATGTTCTTAGACCAGCTATTCACTTTTTATTTAAGAAAGCTGCATAGAATCTTTTTCTGTCCTTTTAGCAAAAAGATTTTTTTTACTGGAAAAGTTATGGATATTGAAAGTGTGATCTCTCAGCCTTTCTTATGCTATTGAATCCTTTTGTTCTTATACTTCTGTAAACCAAGTTGATGAGAATGAGGATTAGCCTGGCAGAGTCCAAGTTGTCTAGAAGTGAGATACTATTAAAAAGAATCCTGCTGGGTAGCTTGTACAGCATCTACACTATGCAAAGGGATATATAAAAAATATCTAATCAGAGCACAGAATTTCACGTCTATTCCATCTCAGTGTAAATGTCAGTGCATTGTGTATGAAGACACAGAGCAGTGCTCAGAGCCATCCTTTCCACTTCAAGTCCACTGCCTTTTGTTAAAGTGTTCCATATGGCTACCTCTTCAATCCACTTACCTTCTTTTGTCTGTGTTGGTGGAGTTGTGCTGACTTAAAGCAGTAGATAATAAGTCATTATGTTCTGTACTAATGTTACCTCTGTGTTTCACTTTGCTGTGTCTCTGCTCTTAGATCATCAGGGTTTGAGGCCAGTCACCTTTAATTTATTGTTGAGAATGCCATGCACACCTCTACACAATAAATAGTGTGAGAATAACAACTTACTCCCATTGAACAAGAAATCAGACACTAGGTAATGATCCAGAGGGCTGTCTTATCTTTGACTGCGATCAAGGGAATTTACAGGTGTTCAGCTGGCCACAGGAGGGCTCTTATATTGTTCCCTAGATTTAGTAAGGAATACAGTGTGAACAAAGAACACATAATTCAGATCAGACAAAATCTCTCTCTTCCCAGATTACACTCAGAGTTTATGAAAAATTGAGGTTTTCATAGTTCTTAAACAAAGCCTTTGCACCGGGGTTTAAGACCAGCTGGGACCATTAGATCATACCAGAGAATATGAAACCGTTATTCCCAACATTTTTGTAGCTGGAACTCCCTGCAACCACCTTCTCCACTTTCCCAGTCCCTAGGCTTCATCTTTGTCTGGTCCTTTCCACTTCTGTTTTCCTCCTTGTGCATTCCGTCATTTTAATGTCTCTTAATGGCAATAGCAGGAAGGTCATGCTAATTATCCCAGCAGGGTTTACTAGCCTGGACTCCAGTCACTGTCATGCTTAGCCTCTAATGTCATTATTCTGAAGCACACCTCAGGTAAGTAAGAACATGAGCTTTAAGATTGTATCAATGTGTTTTGTCAATGTGTTTTTGCTGAATGTGTAATATTTGCCTTTATACAGCATAGTAATTTTAAAAGAATTATACTAACTCCACAGATTTTAAACTAAACAAAGAATAAAAGCCTTTATACTTTTGTTGTATGTTTATATATATATTTATTTGCCTACCATGTATAGATACAGTTGTATGCATAGATATATGTATTTACGTGTCTTGATATATATCTATATGTAATTTTACAATATGTACAGAAAGATTGAAAAAGGACAATATTTCATGGTGGCATTCCAAATACATAAATAAATACTTTTCATGGAATGGAAATCCAAGAAAAGCATGCTTAAATTTTACAACTTCAATGTTGGTCCTACTGGATTTCCATCTTGAATAGTTTGTGTGTATCCACGTGTGTGTGCATGCATACATGGTAAAGCCTAACATTTGAAGAGTTTCAGTTTCCTACTGTGAACCTTTCTTTAGTGTTTATTTAGGCTATTACCAGCCTGAATCCTTCATTTTAATGGGAATTGTGTGTCTAAACATTCCTGTGAGCACTGTGCCTGATAGTCAAGGGTACTAAAGTCCTTCAACACAAAGCCAGCACATCTCAAAAGCAGGCTGGCATGCACTAAGCCAGTCTGAAGCAGAGGCAGACAAATTCAGTGCACATTTGGACAGATTAACTTCTGGGACTAGTCTGAGTCACTCTCATGCTAAAATAATGTCCTTACAACCAAGCCAAATGCAGGGCTTCCTGAGCACCTGTCTCTGCATGTGATCCGCTTAGGGCCTGTCTATTTTTCTTGGGTCAAACCCATTCATTTGTGTCTTCATTTTCTCAAGCTACACAAAATCACAGCACCGTAAGTTATGTGTAATGTGCTCATCTCTCATTTTCTTGGTTTCCCCAGAAAAGCTACATTCACTGTGCTCTGGAGAACATATTGCAATGAATGTCTTTATTTGCATGTTTTCAGTTGAAAGCAGAAACTGCCAGCATCTCAGTTTTTGTGGCACAGTACTTCTGTACTCTGATGGCCATAGCACCTTTGTCAATAAGTGATCTCAATATATTTTCCCAGTTCCTGTCTCCCATATTCTTTTGCAGTGTATGAGAGTGGTAAGAGAAACAGAGTTTTTGTGTCCTTGAGCCTTGCATTACAGGGATAGACTGGCTTTTATCTGTGGACATTATGCTACAATCCCACACTCAGCAGACCCATAAATTTCTTCCATCCTGGGGAAAAAACCACCACATTTTTAGATTTCTTATTAGTGTCTACCCCGTGTACCCAACATGCAGCCACAAACTCTCTTGTCTTAGTTTTCTCTGTGTTGGATGCAGGAACTGAAAATAATACTCATTTTTTCTTCTTTTTTTTTTCTTTTTTTATTTCTTTGACTTTACAGAAGGCATACATTCAGCTGGAGGGCTGTCTGGAGCATCCTGGGGTGCAGGAATGCCCAGTGAGTGACTGTGAATATTCCTCAGAAAGCAGCACAGGGTTTGGTGTAAGATTAAACTGGGTAATCCATAATCAGAGAGTGAATATGATGTGTCGGTATGGTGGGAAACACCAACAGATCAGGTAAAGCCTGTGAGCTGGGCTGAGTGAAAGGGCCTGGGAAAGCCAGAAGTTTGCTGCCTTACCTAGAAGCAGCTGATCCCTGCTTCAGTGAACAGCAGCAGTTTGTTGCTCACAGAAGTTTGCTCCAATAGACAACTACCCACTTTGGCTTTCCCAGATCCAGGCCTGCTCACATGAGTGTTCAAAGGGTTCAGAATGCCAGAGACAAAAGTATTTCACAACACTTCAGCTCCCATCTCCTGAGGCTTGTGCCTTTTGAGGAAGCCTCAATCTTTTCCTAAGTAGTCATGGGACAAGTCCCTCAGAGCCAGTTGTATTTCTGATGAATTACAATGCCTGGTTTTATTCACTCATGAGACAAATAACACAGTCCTGCCCATTATTTCAGTATTTCACATTTCACTGTGTTTACCTTGCACACTACTTAAGCTCTGTCTCTTCCAAATGATGATTAATTCAGGCAAAATCATCTGCAGATGCTCCTTCTCTCATTCCTGCTCCCCTCCCTTGGAAATCTGTGGTGACATCTATTTCAGACATACAGTCCTCCAAAAATTTGGGAAGAGCTGATTCTCCCTCAGATAGCAACTGAACAAGAACCACTCTCCTATCTTTTAAATGTAATGTAATAAAAATTTCAACAAATGTTCAATTCTAATACATTTGTAATCAACAGCACAGATGTCAGGTTTAATTAGCAGTCAGGGATGGGTCCTATCAATATGTCTTCAGTCAGTATGATACACTTTATATCAAGAATAATACTTCTGTGAAAGAATAAACTTACTGTGAAAAGTATCACCGTTCAAGCGAACAGACTATTCAGCCAAGGAACGGAATGGAACAGGATGGGATAGGATAGGATAGGATAGGATAGGATAGAATAGAATAGAATAGAATAGAATAGAATAGAATAGAATAGAATAGAATAGAACAGAACAGAACAGAACAGAACAGAACAGAACAGAATGGACCGGAATAGAATCGAATAGAACGGAATAGAGTAGAGTAGAATAGAGTCGAATAGAGTAGAGTAGAATAGAATAGCCTGGGCTGGAAGGAACCCACGAGGATCATAAAAGTCCAACTTCTGTCCCTGCACAGGACCAAGAATCACACCATGCTTTGGATAAACACAGGGAAAAATGTAAAGGGAAGAACAGTGCAGACAGAGTTCTGTGTATTTCTAATAAGTATACAGGGAAATACAGGGGAAGATATGCAAACCCTGACCTGATGAAGTCCT
Organism: Dasyornis broadbenti; assembly: GCA_013397935.1. NCBI lineage: Eukaryota > Metazoa > Chordata > Aves > Passeriformes > Dasyornithidae > Dasyornis > Dasyornis broadbenti. The sequence continues at coordinate 779,213 of VZRN01000408.1, forward strand.
GGAACAAGTGTATAACTATTTTCCAGTATGGTAATAACTTCTCGGCTGAATCTGAATTACATAAAATGTTCTGTCTCAGTGCACTCAGAAAATAAAAACCTTGGACTAAAAAAAAAAAAAAAAAAAAATTGAATTGCCTTTTAGTTTTTTAGTCTGCAGGAGAACCCCTTTTACTTTTAATCCTATCATTTGGATTTTAAATGTATAGAAAGAGATCTGCAATCTCCTTTTCACTAAAGTAGGGACTAAGTTAATTAGTTAATTTTCTCCTACCCCCAAGCAAAGAAAACACAGTCATCTCTTCTTCCCCCAGCTGACAAAAACATTTGTATTGTTCATCAGTCCTCTAACAGGTTTCTGACATTGCCTTCCTTCCTTCCCTGCCAGATACTCTCTCGACACTTTGCTTCATGTAGAATCTCATTTCCATTTCTTCCCCACTCTGTGCTATGCACAGAGAACAAGTGCATTTCAGCTCTTCAGGGGCAATCTGAAAACAACAGGACTGTGATTATCTTTACTTCTAGGAGTAAAGGTTGCAGAGAATGACAAAATCTTATGGATATTGGGTTTGGCTTTTGGTTATTTCCAAAATAATGGGAGATGGCAGAACAAGGAAAAAGGCACAAGTACACCAAGATGCTTCCTGAGACACTGAGCTCTGGGACCCATAAGACTCAGGATAATACAAAGTAAACCATCAGAGCCATATATCAGCATAAATACATGTGAAAACCCAAGCAGTTCCTGCATACTAATATTGTAGAATTTAATACTTACATGGCATGTGAGACAGCTTGGTAGCAAACTCTGAGCTTGAGTTTAGTGACAGAAGGAAAACAAAAACCATTACAAAATACATCACGTAAATTGTTGTGGAAGGGACAGTGTTTAGCACTCACTAATTCAAAGCCAGGCCCTTGGGAGCTAAGAAACTACTTGTATTTGCTGGCACAGCTGTAGCTGTCTAAGGGATTACTAAGGCGTGATGGGATGTGTGTGGCAGTCAGATGCAGTAGAACATTCATCTGAGAAAAATTATATCAGTAAGTTCCACAATGTTTTGAGGTTTTTAACTAGGTAGTTAAAATATTACCAAAATTATTTCCAGTAGGAACCAGTGGTATAATATGGTGGAGTGAATACCTGAAATATTCTAAAAGTCAAGCTTAGATAGAGCCTGGAAAGTTCTACTTTACAGAGGTTCCAGGACTACAATACAATTCTCTGTATTTGCAAATTACCAATAACTGTGAGCTATTTTTAATCTGCTGCATAATGGCATTTGGAAAAAAAACCCCTGAGCTTTAAAAATGGCAAGTCTCCACCTCTTATGCAGAAACAATGATTCATACTGACGGAGCATTGTCTGTTTGACTCAGCAGGTGTATTGACACCAACCAAAGATAAGGGATGAGTTCTGATCAGTAGAAAAACCCCATTCCTCAATTTAGATAAAAGAAGGAAAGAGGTTGAAGTAGGAAGGTGGGAGTACAAGGAGAGGGACTTGTAGTAATAGAGATTAGGTAAAACTGCTTGGACAAGACTGTGGCAGTAGGTATGTTTAGGATAAAGTGAAGTTTAGAAATACAAATTGATATAAATACATGAGATTTTAAAAAATGGGAGGAAAAAAAAAGACAAAGAAAAAAAAGCAAGTGCTATTTAGAAGTTTGGGTAAGAAGGAACAGTAACCAGATTTTAAATGGTAAAGAAAATGACAAGGTTTTCAAGTAGAGTAATATAATTTCCAATTGTAAAACTGATGTGCTTGAAACTAAAGTTTGAAGTAAATAAAATTTGGAGCAGAAAGATAAATTAGATTTTGGTAAATGTTGGCAGTAGCCAAAACCATAAGAATAAGTCAAGTGTCCTGGATTACAGGAGATGTGAGAGCAGAGGTAACAGGCAGATGAGGGCAAGGGGAGCCAGAGAAAGACATAATTGAATTTAGAACTTCAGATAAATTCTGTTTTAAGAATCTTAGTAAGATTATGGCTTCTGAGAACAATGTTGGCCAGTTTTGTATTGATTCATAAAGTGGTTTCTTTTTTTTTTTTTCCCCCAAAGACTAAAATCTGTACAGGACTTGTAATAACTACTCAAGGCCATTAAGTAAGACTCTCCTGCATTTTATTTTTGCTGACTGAAATGAACTGTCATCAGGAGGCACAAAGAAGCATAAACACTCACAAACTCCACAGACGGAGCTGTGCCTGGATGGATGTTTGTGTCACCATCGACTTCCAGACGAGCTGTGCTGCTGCGGTGGCCTCTGGGAGAGAACTGAGAGCAACGGTGTGATTTGGTGGTGAGGAACTCAGATCTAAACTGCTTTGAGTGTATTTCACCAAAGGGATTAAACAGAGAGAGAAGGCTCTTAAATTTATTTATTAAGAGCTTTAGGGAAGACAGGGGTTTTAGTAAGGCATTGCAGCAAAATATACTTTAGAAAGCTTCTATTTTACTGACATAATTTTGTCATCATTTTCTGCAGCATATAGAAAGTTTGGTTTGTTTAAATTTGACATATTTTTTGTTATATCATAAGAGCTTTGTGGTAGTTCAGACAATCATGTAAGTAATATTCAGTAGAGTTTAAATCAAACCTTCTCCAGATAAAGCTCTAAGTTCACCTAGCTGATACCAAATGACAGTCCTCCTTTCAGCTGAATGGAGCCATAAATAACAGAAAAGGGCAAAGAAGGGTTTTAATGCTGAGTAACAACTTCTTCTTAATTATAGTCTGTGTTAACCTTATAATAATCCTTAGTACGAATGTTGTCACCTTTTCTTATTTTATTCAGAATTTTGTTATGTTGGGGTTCTTACTAAATCCTTTACTCTCTGAGTTAGGGACTCATCTGGGACTCTCAGATATTTTTGTTTGTTTTAAATTCACCTTTCAGAATTGCAGGAAAATCTGGAAAACGTAAGTACCTTAGAGGTTAAAAAAAAACCCTTGCCAGTCAGAAAATGTTCTGATATCTCCCATAGCTCCCAAAAGCTCCAGAGACCCCACAAAAGCTCCAGAGACCCCACACAACCCTTTCTTCATCCTTCCTTCCCCTGTCCCCAAACCCACTGACTTCTTGGTCAACCTCTCATCCCTGCTTCAGATCACCCAGTCCCTTCTTAGCTGTTGAAACCGGCCTCCTAAAACCCTCATTTTGACCTCAAGGCTTCTTACTAGCCTTTCCTCTGCAACTTTTACACAGTGCTTACAGATTTTTTTGGTTTTTTTTAATCTCAGCCTAGTCCTATTCTGGCAGCTTCCACAAGATAAATATAATTTTATTTAATATAGAAATAGGGCAATAAAAGCTACTTCTGGCTCTAATATTTATTAAAGTATCAAGCTGGTTCACATCCAGTTGTCTACCAAGGGATTTAGTGTGCAGTCAGGTATGGGGATGTATTTCACACATAACTGTTTCACACTGTCTTCCCTATGGAAACAAGTACTTAGGTCTTGCTGAGGTAAACAGTTCTTTACCTTATGAGCACATACAGGCACTACTTGGCTCTCGTATTAATAGCACAGCATGTGTATGTCAATATTGAAATTATCTGAGATCTTCAGGGTGAAAGGTATTCATGCCAAAGACAGCATTATGTTTTGGTATCCACGCTCACCATGGCTACAACTAAAACAACAGTAATACTCGAACACTGCAAGATTTCTTATAAGGATATGAAATAATTGTTGTCCTGGCCATAAAACTTTGCTTTTCTCTTCAAAATATCTCTTTGAAAGAAGGACTAAATAGCCTCTACAATTTTCATGGAAAATGTTTAATACCACATAATCTGTTGCTGGCTCAACTTACCAGGAGCCCTGCAAAATAATCTTCAGGGCTTTATATCTAACATTCACTCTATTTTTTGGTTTAGAGTTAGGTTTGTGTGATCTTCCATACGTAAAGTAACTTGTGCACTGGTAAACAAGGACCCTTCTAGAAATTATAAATGTACTTCGAAGCAATTCTCAAATGCTCAGACTGCTACTGCCAACCAGAAAGGCCAGATAACAGCCTGCTAGAGCTATGTCTTTATTAAAATTATTTGCACCTTCTGGTTCACTGAATTCACTCGCTATATATGAAATATTTAACTGTTAATCCATTATAGATTTGTCTTTGGCTGTCTGAGTACTGCTTTCATAACTTCTATTTGTCTATGTGGAAATAATACCACAAGAAATATGGTAGTAGATATGTGAGAAAGAACAGAAAATAATTAATTAGCCCAACTTTTTGCTCAAGCATATTCAGCATACCTTTCAAGGGTGTCTGAATATTGTAGAATGAAAAACTGGAAATTTTAACTACAATCCTACCTGCAAACTAATCCATATAGTCTCCAAGGCACTCACTGAATGTGTCTGTCTACTAATGATTGGTACAAAGAGCCTTATTAATAGGAACTAATGTTCTAAGTACATTAGTATTCATTACTTGAATAGTCAACTATTTGAAATGTGTTTGTACAATTTAAAAAACTACTTACATTGTTTGTACAATGTGAAAAGGTACTGTGTGTAGCATCAGCATGGACTGGACAAATAGGAAATGCTGCTGAAAAGAAAAATTTCCCACCTTGGGTTAGGAATAGGCCCAACCATCTAGTTCCCACCGCACCTCCAGTGCTAGGGCTCAAGTATTCTTTCTGAATAGAAATCACAGAATGCTTGAGGTTGGAAAGAGCTTCTGGAAGTCATCTGGTCCAACCTCCATGTTTAGGCAGGGCCTCCTAGAGCCGGTTGCCCAGGATTGTGTCCAGATGGGTTTTAATATATCCATGGATGGAGACTCCACAACCTCCCTGGGCAGCATGTTCCAGTGCTCAGTCACTCTCACAATAAAAGCGTTTCCTGATGGTCAGAGGGAACTTCCTGTGTTTCTATTTGTGTCCATTGCCCCTGGACCTGTCACTGGACACCACTGGAAAAAGCCTGGCTCCATCTTCTTTGCACCCTCCCTCCAGGTATTTATATACATTGATCAGATTCCCTCTGAGCCCTTTCTTCTCCAGGCTGGCCAGTTCCAGCTCTCTCAGCCTTTCCTGAAAGGAAAGATGCTCCCATTCCTTTTCATCTTCATGACCTTTCAGTGGACTTTCCCCAGTATGTCCATGTCTCTTCTGTACTGAGGAGCCAGAACTAGACACAGCATTCCAGGTGTGGCCTCACCAGTGCTGAGTAGAGGAGAGGGATCACCTCTCTTGATCTGCTGGCAGTGCTTTGAATAATGAAGCCCAGGATACTATTCACTTTCTTTGCTCTAAGAGCACACTGCTGGCTCATCTATGACCCAAGTTAGAAGTGAGCTCTCACTACGGCCTGACTTGGGTCATTTTATTGTAGTAATGTTATTTATTGACACTGCTCCTACAGTGTTTACTCAGGCTGCAGTAAATTGTCTCCTTTTTTCTCTTTGCAGTTGTCTAGCCAATGGGTGTCAGCAAACAAGGCATGGAAACATGACTGGGGTATAACTGATATTTGCTTAAGTTTGAAGAGGATTTGAACTGAGCTATAAGATGTCAACTATCCCTTGTGTCACAGGGAGTTTTCATCCAGGAATCAATGGTATTACCAGTGTGTCAGTGTTAGATGCTTCAGTGCTCACTGAAGCAACAGAGAAAAGAACATTTTAAGAGAAGCTATTTGGAGGAATAGCTCAGTTTCATTACATGAATAGCAGCATTTATGGGAGTGCTACCATGTAATTATATAGATAAATTTAGCTTATTCAGGTAAGAGACAGGCCCTGTGTGCCCAGCATAGTCTGTAAGGATATCTGGGCTGAAATAAAGAGGGATGCAGGGAGTGTGTGGTACTATACCACAGCTTGTGTTTTCAAAATCTGCAGCTCAGAGATCCAGCGTTACCTTGGGCTGCATCACAAGAAGTGACCAGCAAGTTGAGTGAGGGAGGTGATTCTGCCCTTTGCTCTCGTGAGACCCTACCTGGAGTACTATGAACAGCCCTGGGGCTCCCAAATAAGACAGAGTCCAGAGAAGGCGTATGAAGATGATCAGAGGACTGGAACACCTCTCCTATAAAGACAGGCGGAGCCAGTTGAGGTTGTTCAGCTGGAGAAGAGAAGGCTCTGGAGAAACCTTATAGTGCCTTCCAGTAACTAAAGGGAGCTGCAAGCGAGAGCTGGAGAAGGACTTTTTACAAAGGCATGTAGTGATAGGACAAGAGAGAATGGCTTTGAACTGAAAGAGGACAGGTTTAGATGAGATAGTAGGAGGAAATTCTTTACTCTGAGGGTGGTGAGGCACTGGCAGAAGTTGCCCAAGGAAGTTGTGGACGCTCCATCCCTGGAAGTGATCAAGACTGGATTGGATGGGACTTTAAGCAACCTGATCTAGTGGAAGGTGTCCCTGCTTATGCAGGGGTGTTGAAACTTCCAGCCCAAACCATTTGACGATTCTGTGATTTCTCTGTGCAAGATCTCATTTCTTTCCAGCCTTAGTCATTATGTGTTATCCACTATGTTGCAAGAACAGTTGTATCTGTTTGATTTTTTGTGAAAATAATACAACTATAATTAGGAAAATGCATTTTCCTCTTTGTAACAAATTGCTCTATCTTTCCTTGTGGACAGAAATAGATTTTATAATATAATACATTTCTAGCTCTAAGCTCATCCTATGTATGCTAATTTAAGTTCGTGAACATCCAGAGAAAGGGAAATGGGATCTCAAAAAAAAAAAGAAAAAAAAAAAAGCTTTATTATTTGCCACACGGCCAACCTTCTTTCTTTAGGAACAAGTTGCATCACAGTTAAGACATGCCATCAGTTTACAATATTGAAATCTTTGTTTAAGACAAGCAGGAGTAAGATCACATGATCTGTATTTGTTCATTTAGTCTTCTCTGTGAACTGAATAGCCTTTTTGTACTTAGATTTTTATGGGACTGAACTTTACAAACAAATCCTCCAAATTCTCAGGATCCAAAGATAAAGGTGCAGTGCCTACACAGTATTTATCAACTCTCAAAAAATGTATTTGAAAACAGTAAACCCAAAGTGAAATACATTGTAATCAATTGAAGTGTCTCAAAAAATTATCTGTAAAATCAGTTTTATCACTTCTGGGGCACCAGAATTTCATAAAATTCATAAAAGGAACAACCCGTAGCTTGTGATGTAGTTACTCTGGTCAAATACTGAAATGAGAAAATAAACAACTATACTACTTTCTAAAAATCAATCTATAATGCATTATAATTTTATTGGAATATTTTATTTAAAAATAGATATTACAAATAAATCCTGAAACTTTAAGACACCTCACTGAGAAATTAAATTCGTAGACATACAAACTTCAGTCTTACAGGCCAACTGAAGCACTGGCAGTGCTTGGGAGCAGATCGTGGGAAATCCGTGAGGCAGTGGGGCAGAGGCTTTGCTTTGCACAGCTGTGTAAAGACTTGCCATAATAGCTGTCTGGAGCAGCAATCTCCGTGCTGGAGGAAACATGAGGAGTGCCTGTTCTCCCTCCCTTAGGACACGTAATGCTCAGCAGAGATCGGGAAGGGGGAGTGACTGCTGTGCCCTTGTGTTCTGCCTCTTCTGGCCTGAAGAAAAGCAAGCCGAGAGATGCTCTTAGGGAAGATGCAAACCACCCCAGTGAGAAAGCCTCCAGGGAGAGTGCCCTGCCCTCGGCAGAATGTCGCCAGTGCGTGGAGCCCCTGGCGTGCTCCACACGATGCGAGGCTGGAGCCACCGTGCCCGGTCTCAGCTCTCAATGCCGCGATTTCCAATCCAGAGTTCACAGTTCCTGTGCAGTTTGCTATAGCGTTTTTAAAACTATTTTGTATGAAAACCGGTAGATGGGTACATTTGCTGTTGCTTTGTGGTTGGTTGGTTGGTTTGTTATGTTTTTAAAATTCGCTTTAAATACTCCAGCAGCAGCAGGGGCCCGGCCGGAGATCACGCGTGGCAGCGGGGCCACGGGGGACCCTGCGACCCGACACGTCCCAGCCATGCGGAGAGCAGGTCATCGCGACCGCCTTCCCCCTAGTCTCTCCCGCAGGCTGCGGTGGGAAGCGAGCGGTGCCGGCACCGCCGGGGAGGCCATTTTGCAGCCGTTCAGGGAGGGAGAGCGAGCGGCGGGCGCGGCCGGGCGGGAGCGGGTCCCACGCTGCAGGTGAGCGCGGCAGGTGAGCGCGGCGGCACCGGGACAGGGCCCGGCTGCCGGGCGGGGACTCGCGGCCGCCCCG
>VZRN01000408.1:788046-804837 GCA_013397935.1 Dasyornis broadbenti
CCACTGGCCGCCGCAGACACAGCAGCCCGGAGAAGCAAAGGCAGCCCCGCGGCTTGGGAGCTTTTGTTACTGGCAGGGGCAGGGGCTGCGCTGGCCTCATTGTGCTGCCCCCTCCGTCCCTCCCTCCGTCCCTCAGCGCCGCCGAAGCTGTTGCATTGCGTCCTTTCCCCCCGGTTCCCCCTCTCCTCACCGTGCCCGCTGCAGGGCCCGACGCGGCGGTGAGAGGCGGGTGGGGGGCACCGGCGGCTGCAGGCCATGCGGGGCCACCGGGCTGGGGTTCGCCCCCCGGGCTGACGGCGCGGCTCGGCCGCGGCCCCGGGACGTTTCCGGGCCTCCGCTGGGCCTTTTGTTCGGCGCGGTGGCTCCCGCCGGCCGGGTGGGGTCTGTCACTACTGCCCCTGGGCAGCCGGGCAGAGACGCTCCCCGGCCGGGCAGGGTCGTCCTCCCTCTCCACCCGCGCCCGGGCGGGCGCAGAAGCCGCAGCGAGGCAGTGCCCGAGCGCCCCGGGAGCACCTGGAGCAGCTCCTGGTGCTCCTGTGCCGGGCTGCGGGTTCTGCCCTGGGCTGCGCAGCCCTGAGCCTCACCTGTGCCGTGGTATGGCAGCTCCTCGGCTGGCGAGGTGCACCTGCCCTCCAGCCCTCCCCCGTGTAGAAACTCGGTGAGGGGGCGAGACAACGCCTTGTCCCCCTCGGCCTTGAGTTGGGTGGCAAGGAGGGCAACCTCTCCATCGGGTTCCGACAGGGATCCTGCCTGTAGGATCCTGCTTGTAGGCATCGCGCCTGCCGGTACCACGGGTATGCCAGGATGCAGAAAACTTGAATACATAGGAGTACAAGACGTGTAAGAAGGAAATGTATTCTCTCCTGTGGTCAGCGTCGGCCTTGTGGCGCATATTGTCAAATGGCTAAATGTGTCATCTGGGATGAGCGATCATACACCGGCTGAGCCTTCATGGCAGCGGGCTGGCAGCACCCTTCCCGCTGTGGTGGGGTGGACGTGCACCATGGGAAGGGTACGCTTATGTCCTGTTTCCTCAGAGCTATGCTATCTCGCATAGGTTGTAACCATCAGTAAGTGATGCCTGCCACAAGAAGTAAAACGTTAAAATTAACCTTTTTGGACTTTTTCTTTCGTGGTTGTGTTTAGGTACACTAAGTAGAATCTAGGTGGGCGTGTGTTCTCACACACACAGTAGTCAAAAGGTAAAGGTGTCTTGTAGCAAAACCTACCACACTAGGCAATCTGACATAAAATGTAATACCAGATTCTGCCTTTTTAAAAGGACAAAACAATGGCACTTTGGGAATAAGAACCACTAACTATAACTCAAAGGCCACTAAACTCGGGTTAGACTGAGTTTATTGATAAGCATGCCAGAAAACCACAGCTGTGTTTGGCCCATGAAGTTTGCACTTTGGATACCAAGATAATGGCAAAATCTGTTGCAATATTTGTATCATATGGAAGATCTCCTTCATATATGTGATCAAAGTGGTGAGGTATTGGCAAAATTTGTGCCTTTCAACTGCCCTGTTGATCCTGTCATCTATTGTCAAGCTCAATTCAGATGGCATGGAAAGGCTTGTTTCTGTAGCTGCTACATCTACATCAAGACTGATAGCTGATTATTTGAGTGAGTAATGGCAGCTATGTCAGTGAGTAGAGAACATTTTTATCGAAATAGAAATGTCTAATTTTATCTTCCATGTAAGAACATCTGAGTTTTCACTGTATCATTTTCCAAAGCCTGGTTACAAGCCCAGTCTTTACTCCTTGGATATGTACGTTGGTACGAGGGGTTATGTAGAGCTGATCTCATATTTAAGTGTAGTCTGCTTTCTAGTTACCACCTACTTACTGTGAATCTTTTTCTGAAAGTTTGTGATGCCAGCTGATAGCCTTGAATAAGTTCCTGAACATCAGGTGTGATGATTTTCTGGGGTAAAGCGTTTTGGTACTAGGCATTCCCAGTTTGTATACACACAGCAGAGTAAGTGCTAAATGGTTGTAAAACCTAAACTAGCTGCTTTTCCCTCTTGCACTTTTTGGTCATAGTTGTAGGTACAGGTAAAGTGCCATTGCCAAAGTTCAGGAATGTTTGCAGATGACTAACTTTCCCTTTGTGTCTAGGAATAAACTAGTTAAAAACTAAGGTACTGAAATAAAGGTAGAGGTTAGAAAGCCAGAGCATGCCATTAGGGAATAATTGCTTCAGCTTCAGTATTTATTGTTGGACAGGTTACATGAGACTCGAGTGGAGAACTCTCCTCATGGTGGGACAGATCAGATGAGACTTGGTTAAGATGTTCCATGTCTGTGTTAACAAACCAAATAAATAGGTCTTGGATTTGGAGCTGTTTGAAGGTGGGATTTGTAGTCAGTGTTCTGATTAAGGAAGGGATGAGGAGGGATGCTTTGCATCAAGCATTTCTCTCCTTCATTGCTCTCAGACATATGTTCAGACAGTCCCAGCTTCAAATTCTCCGCAGCCAGACTGATTACGTAATTTGTGAATATGGAAAGTACTGGTAATTAAGCTCTGCACTTAGCACTGTATTTAGAAAACGGAATGACTTTTTAATGCAGATCTCTGTGGCCTCTGAAGGTCACAGAGGTACCCTCTAAGTTACAGTAACTTGTTTTCTTTAATATGGCAAAATTCTCACAGATGAGTTGTTCACTTTTGTCAGTGTTGGTGCTTAGGACCCCACAGTGAGGTTGTTAGATGTCCATGAAGGTATATTTAGAACCTTTATCTCTCTAACTTCTCTCAAATATGTAAAATCTGGCAGGTATTTCAGATGAGGACTAAATTACGGTGGTTTTGGTTTTTTTGTTCTGTTTGTGTTTTGTAATTGTTCTAAGAGGTATTCCAGAACTTAAATTTGTTTTAATGCTGAAGTGAATATGTGGAAATTTTAAAACAAATAATAAAAAACCCCCCCAAACTAACCCTTAAACTGCATTCCTGTTGGCATTGGTGATTTGTTTGGTGAGTACACAAAATACACAGTGTATGTTTTTCACATGATTAGGTCCTGTGTAAACCATAACAGCAGACCCCTGGCAAATAGAAATTTAAGAGTTATACAAAGAGGTAACATTAACCCAGGGAGATGGTAAGCATAATCAGTGTAATTTGAGAAGGGATTAAATTTCTTCATCGCCTGTAAATTTTGCTTCTCAGAAGATGATGAGGATCATTCATTTGTAGCTGCTAGGAAGGTCTTTTAAGAGAAATCTTAGAATATTGTGTTGTTGTGCCGAAATCCGGTATTGCATTTGTCTGCTGCAGTGTATATTGGTTTTGGTCTTCCTATTTTACTAGTTGTTAAAAATTAAGAAGTTATGAAGAATAAAATAACATTTGAGTATTAAATAGCACCCAAATCAAATACTAGTCTACTAGTAGATGAATATCCCACTTTCACAATTCCAGAATGAGATTAGGCAGATAATTTTTTTCCCAGTATGATGGTGAATAAAAATTCAGATGTTGCTGCTTAGTCAGAATCTGCAGTGTTTTTTCCCTCTGTGCATGGAAGACAGGAGGGTTGATGCTTGAGTGCTGCTGTTTGGAATTGCCTGACTGCAAGCAGCCATTCCATTATTTCATGGAAGCTAACTTCACAACCATTTCAGCTGGACATTCTGCAAAGCCTGCTTTTCTGGACAGCACAGTAACAGCTCTGAGAAGACCTTCCAGTTCTGGGCTTTTTTTTTGTTGTTGTTGTTGTTTTTATACTAGTTATCCCAAGCTTGCAGTTTTAACAATGATGATAAAGTTAAGTTGATGCAGAAATAATCTTTATAGTTTTTCTCTTTCCTCTTACACTGCTGTACTGTCTCTTCTCATTCAGCTACAAATTGCTAATGACCATCAAATCCAAAGATTTATTTCATTGAGACCACAAATGGACTCCTCAGAGTAGAAGCTAAATTGCTCTAAAGCAGTACAAAAGATGTTGCTTTATTTTAATGGAGGAGCCAATTGTTTACTCAGTATTAGACAGTATTATAAAATGTTAATGAGGATGAGGTATTTGTTGATTTTTATCAATTATCAGATCCAGGTAAGCACTAGGTTTTGATTGAGTTGTTTTTTTTTTTTTTTTTTGCAGATTTGTCTTGAACTCCTAATGCCTGCAAATGCCTAGTAACCGATTCCCATTCTCTCAGTCAGATGAACAAGTTACCTAGGTGATCTGAGGGTTTAAAACTGCAGTTTTTTTCTCATAAGCATTTGTGTTCACCATTTTGGCTTATAATACCTTGCACTAAGTGATCCAACTTACCTTTAGTAATGCATGTATGCACTTGTGAAGTGATAATTTCATATGCTGGCTTTCTCTGTGGTCATTTGCCCACTTGTGCCTTGAGATAGTGTTAACTGCCGCGTGTTTCTCCCTCTCTCCTCCTTTTTTTTTTTTTTTTTAAACACCACACTTATACCTTTTCCCGCTTGAGACTAAAACTGGGTTCATGAAGCTTTTAGGGATGGCTGTGCCACTTTTTGGCTAAGTGATTTGAATAGTTTCAAATAGCAGCTTCTGGTAGCAATGAAATTGCATTTTACAGTTTTTAATTGTAATGGTTAACAGAAGCTTGGTTATATGTATTTGTGGGCTGGGGAGGAAGAAGAATTGTGCATTTAGATTCTTTGGAAAATATGAGAAATCTCCAGTGGTTTTGGTAAATGGAGGAACTGAAATGTCACTCTGCTTCTTGTTAGTACAGACTTTACTTTTTTACTTGTCTTCTGTGGGCAATCACTAGCCAGTCTTGGGACAGGAAGAAAACCAAGAAAATGCATGCCAGGGAAATGCGGTGCCTAGGTCATGTCATTATAGGAATGTGCAGTACCTGGCAGGTTGGAGGTTCAACTTCAATACCATTTCTGAACAGCCCTGCTTGAAGTCTGGCCATTGAATAGCAGTGTGGTTGGGGGAAATCCTTCTATTCCACATCTCAAATTCCAGTACATTGCATCAATACAGTTGTTGTGAACCTCAAGCTTATAATTTAGGGAGGATTCTTTTTCCAGTCAGCCAAAGGCAAACTAAAGTAATCTCTCAAAAATACCTGCAACTTCAAGTCAAAGTATGCATTTGCAGTATTTCTGTTGGCTTATACACTCATTACCTTATGCAAGCTGCTTTTTCGGAAGATAAATTTTCCTTTGCTCTGTTATGTATCTGTTCTGCCTTTAGATATGAAGAAAGGCAACATCTGAGAGAACTGTGCTGTTGGTATTCTGCTTCTCCCACAGGAGTGGTTTTACCATATACATGCCACAGAGCACAAGTAAGGGAGGCAAGAATTCTGTGTAAATGGTTGTATTTACTAGAAAAAATCAGTTTAATAATACTAATATAATACATGTTAATAATGTAGACTAAAACATTTGGTTTTAGGAAGTGCCAAAGAGAACTGAGTGCTTTTTTTTTCCTTCAGAAATTCCAGAAACGTTATCCTGAAAGCTGGTTTACATTAAGCTTTCAGTTAATGTAATATCTGGCTTGCTGTGTATGGATAATAAGCATTATACACATGCTTTTTCTGAATACCATTTTTAGTTTTATTAGAATCTAGAAAATATGTATGTGTGTATTTTTTGATACAGAGCCATAAGGATGTAAACATACTATAATTTCTTGTTGCTTTTACTATGTGCATTGAATCTTCCACTTTAAAATAGTAAGACAGAATCACAGTTGACATAATAGCATGTCTGAGCCCTTGAAAGGAGTATTTTTAAGTATGTTTCAACGTAGAGCAACATTTTCATTTCTGTAAAATGCTAATTCATATGTACCCATGCCACTCTGGCTAGCTTGAAGAGCAACAGATCTTGAAAAAAATGAAGGAAAAATTCATTTATATACAGTATAGTCTCTAAATTTGACTCCCTATTACTTCGTGGGTCATCACTAGCTACTTGGGGGATTGGGTGTATTTAAACAGAGCTGCTGTGGTTATTACAGTAGGTTTTGAGTAGAAGCAGACTATGCAGGCAGGGCACAAAAGTCCTTGGAAATCCAACACCAAAGCTATCTTTTAATTGTTCCTACTCTGAGTTTTTGCAGTTCTGTGAGCTGTCACTGCTTGTGCCATTCTGTGGAGGCATCCGAGGGAGTGAGTTCCCATCTTTGTTCATTATCTGTGCACCTCACGCCTTGGGAGGTGAAACTTCCCTGTCACTGAGTGGGAATCTGCACCATGGCAAATTGCTGCTGTAATGGGTTCTTTTCAGATGGAGAGGCAAGAGCATATAACATAACAGTATAGAGGGCACCACACAGGCCTTGCTGGAGCTGGAGTCACTTGTAGGGCCTCTCTGCCCTGTGGGAACAAGGCTTTGAGGAGACACAGTGGCAAGTGAAGTTAGCAGAGAGGAAATGGAGCACAAAGGGGAAGACAAGGGGAAGGAAGTAGCAGCATCCTTTCAACTTGGGGACAACAAAGAAGCTGAAACCAATGAGGTACATAATGCTTCCAGTTTAGTTGTGGCTGCAGGAGTGCTGACAGCTGTTGTACTATGTGGTAGGTATAAGTAATACAATAACAATGTTTAACAGTATAGGGGAGCTCACCTTAACAGTCCATAAATACAGAGATGAATATGAGGTAGAACCATAAAGTATTCCTGCTTTGTTAAAGAAAATAGAGCCCTTTCTTCGTCCTGCAGTGATTAACGGAAGTGATAGTGGTATTGGGTGCTCCCTCTTGTGTCATCCCACCTTTGTGATTGTCATTACTGAAATATGGTGTCTTTCATCCTTTGTAAGCAAAGGCATATACTAACACAGCAACAAGTATTTCTCAAGTGATTTTGTGAGACTTGCTGAGAGAACAGCACCAAATGAAGGTAAAAGCTGCATTTGTACTGCTGCTGGGAGGAAATTAATGTATCAGCAGTTTTGTCCAGCCCTCTTGCTCTTCATACTGTGAGAAGTTGTGCAAAGTGAAAAGTTAAGATCCAAACCTCTCATATCTCAGTCTGTACATATCAAGTACTCCTCATGTGAGGGATATGCAGTTGTTATCCAGGGTAGGAGGCATCTCGTTTGACTTGGGTGTCTGCAGTCTTCAAGGGTCTGCTTTGTAGTGAGTCACCCACGGTCCTTTTACAGACAAGAAGATCTAATCTCAGCTAATGGAGCTGAGTATCATTCCAGTCACCTGGAGTAAGCACATTTGGTCTGATGAATCGTGCTATGTGAATCTCCACTGAGGGGCATGGCAGCCTACACAACATCATTTTTATTCCCATTTAGTCAGATGAATCCTCCCTCGGTGTTGCCTCCCTCGGTGTTGCCCTCTGGCTTGGCCTTGAGCTACTGAATATATACAGTATAATAAACAATGTGAAGGAACACAGTCTTGGATTACCTGGGTGGGTTATGTGCTTTTCAAGACTCAAACAAGTGTTACTGTCTATTTACATTTCTAAACCATTTGTCCTTATAGCATTTTGCTTATGAGCCTAAGTGTTTCACTCTCAAGAGTAAATAAACAAAAATAAAGGTTTAGAAACCAGTAAGCAGACTTGTAGAGTTGTTTGGACTTGCCTATATGTTTCTGTCATGTATTTAATTAGCTGTATTCCCAAGGGTTTATTTTTTTTTTCTAGATTAAACTTCATCATTACTCTCATCTTTGCCTATTTTCTCATACTGGCATTTGTGTAGCAATGTGGTAAAACAGATCAAGGAACTTACCCAAATGAAAACTCCTGTATGTATCAGCTCAGTCTTCACCTGTATCTTTTCCCTGATTGGAGTCATCAGAAATTACACCAATGCTATTGCTGGTGCAGAGGAAAGGGCTGGGAGGAGCTGCTAAGGGGAAACATGGACTTCATGGCAGCAGTGCCAATTGATGCAGGATTACATTTTTTTTTGTAGAACTAAAGCATAAGACATAAGGCATATCGTTTAGAAAGTAACAGTTTTAAAAGTTACTATTTAAAGGAAACTGCTCCTGTCTGGAAATATGATACCACCCCATTGCTCAAAGTAAAAGCATAAAGAATTTCTTGAAAAACCTATTTGCTTACAGTAGACAAAAAAACCGCATTATACAGTTAATACCATCAGACCTGGACCTGAGTGCTGGCAGATGATTTGAGGCACTTTCAGCTGCAACTGTCTCTGTCAAGAATGAGTTTTTGTCCCTGCCTGGGACTTCTGGTTTGAATCCTGCATTGAAGTTTAAACAGACTTTCATCCACAGTTTCAATTCAAGTGTACTGTGATATGTTGTGCTCATGAGTGTTTCTCCCAATTGTAGGGCAACAGGTGAGTTAGTACCTGAGTCATCTTTTCTCTGGATGTTCTAAATGGCTTGAGAGGAAATTATATATTTTAGTTCATTTGAATGCTAAAGAAACATGCAGCCAGTACTGGCACTTACCATAGCCTTCTGGTAGAGTAACTTTTGCCAGCAGGTCCTCAACATGCTCATGATGCCTGGTAGTGTCTGGTCACTCCTCTCTGATCTGTCTGTCAGCCGGAGTGATTCCTGCCTTCCTTCAGCTAATTGCCTTAGCTAACGCACTTCTGCATTGATGTCTTCAAGATTAGAGTGGCTGCTGAGAGATAAGAACTTTTCCCTCTTTATCCTACCCTTCTTCCTACCCTTCTGTCTCAGTGTTGGGCCTCCCATATCTTGAAAGACTTAGTTTGGTTTTGCTGATGACAGGCAGGAAAGAGTTCTAGGGAGTGTTCATGGCCTTTTCTTGTTTCTGTTTGAGTTGGACAAGCATTGCTAGGGAAATAAATGGGTCCAGGAGTTCTGGAGACAGGACTGATGATCTGCGGGGATTGAGGGAGACAAGGGCGGGAGCACACTGCTAGGCAGGAGGGGATAAACTTGTCCAGGCCTTGCACTGTGTTTGCAGAATGGGAGCCATCAGCTCAAGAGGGGAGCTTTCTTTTCTTTCCTCTGTATTGTACTCCTGGCAAGTTCTGAAACCTGCTGAGAAGCATGCTGACCTGGACAAATATTACAGTAGTTAAAAAGACTACTTGGAGTAATAACATTTACAGACACAGTGAAGCACAGTGATATACTTGCTCTTTTAGCTTTACTACTAGTACCCAGGATATTCTTGCAACACAGCTTATTTCAGCATTTCAAGTCCTGGCAAATAACTTAAGCTTGGGCCAGTCTCTAGGTTCATGATACACGATTTACAGGACCCAGGAACACAGATGTTTGAAATGAGAGCTGTATTGTTTTGTGGTGTACCTGTGTGTGGGGACTGTTCTGTTTTCCCTGCTGCAAAAACCTTGATTTGAAGACACTCATTTTCTTCAAAAGTGAAGTATCCTTTAAGAACAAAGGAATTTTTATTTCATTCTTTAGTATACTGCTAGTTAAAATTTTCAGAAGAAACTATGGCATTAGACTAAGTCAATGTAAATATTGTTGTTAGCATGTTACACAAAAATTAAATATACAGTTACTTCAAACAGCCTAAAGCAGTAGGAGCTAGAATTTGAAATGGGATGAATTTCAAGTTTGCTTACTGCTGTAAGCTATTGAGGTATAACTGCAGTGGGCTTAGGAATATTAAATTAGTACAAGTACTTTAAGATCAGTTGTTGAAGAAAGGGAATCTGACATACTTAAGTTCTTGTTGAAAACCATTGAAAACCATTTTTCCAGATATTTCATAAGGCCTTCCTTCCTTCTGAAGGTCAGATATGCTTACCTCCTCTATGAAGCTTTACCTCAGCAAAAACTACTTGCTGTTCTTTAGCTATGTTCAGAATCTTGGTGAAAATGTTGTTTTAATTAGAATTTTCCCTATATGTAATCTTTCAGTTAATCTTGGGGGGGGATGGGGGCTAGTTATGTCATTTGTTGGGAGTTTTTTTAAGGCATGGCTTACTATTGCTGCTTAAAGAGCTGAGTGAGCCCTCTCAGCCGATGTTGTCATTAGAAAAGCAATCAAAGTAGTATCGTGTCGCAAGCTGACTTTCTATGCACAGGAAAATAGCCTTGAGAGCTGAGGGGCTAGGTAAAAAGAGTAGAGCAGTTTTTCTAGTGGGCTCCTAGAAAGGTAATAGTTATTCCTGTGTGCAAGTTAATGCATGCTTTAAAGTGTACTTTCATAACTACTTCTGTGGTGAAAACAAATTTTTTTAAAAAGGTGTATAAGCTCTCTAGATCAAACTCATAAATAGGTGAAAGATCTGTAGGTTCCTTCAGAGCAGTAGAGACTCTTTGCTTACCATAGATGAATGCACATAAACAAAGATGCTTTTTAATATCTGATGCATTCAAGGATCAAGTCTTGCATCAGTTAGCTGCTCAGAGTGATCAAGTGTCATTTTCCCTTATCCCTAGCCTAATTGCGTGGCAGAAAATATTAAAGTTTAAATTCTTATGGCGAGACTCTCTCAGGTGTTTCTTCAGTCCAAGTACTCCGTGTGCCTGTGGTGATGTTAGTCTTTCCAAGAAGGAATATATTGAATGGCAGGAAAAGTAAATGTACAGCAGTGTTTCCTTACCATGATGCTGACCTGGGGCAAAAAGTTTCATGGCTTCACTGTTACTTCATGCCATTCTGTCTACTGCTGTACAGGTTAACAGCTAGTAAGGATATACTTGAAATACTTCATCCTGACAGAGCCTTGGTACATTTAGGGGCTGACTATAAACAAATGATATCTGACAGTATTGGGTTGCAGGTCATTGCTTTCTGGTGTGTCTTTGTGGAGATAGTAAAATGCAGTCTTCATTACTCCAAATGTTAAAATTCAGAAGAGCTTTTAATAGCCAAAAGGGTTTGAAGGCAATGGGTATGTTTGCCAAAAGGAACAGCACTTTCTCTTGCAAAGTTTAATCTTTTAAGTTATTCTTACAGCTTCTTGAGTGTATAATAAAAGTTTGAGAGTGTATCTTCCTTGGAAAAGAAAGGCTTGTTGCTTTTTCTGTAGTACAGGATGAGGAAGGTGTCTGTTGTGCATAAAATAAGGTCAGGAGTAAAGAGAAAGTGCAGTGACCATGGTGATACTCTGTCTAGGTCAGGGCTGGGAAGTAAATCAAGCCCACACAAGTTTGTTCTTAATTCATGCCATTTTTACTTCAGTGGTTGGGGAACTTTTAAGAATTTAGTGATACTTAGTAATGAAGTTTCTGCTTGGAGCCTTGTGAAATAATGTTCGGATTTATTCCCGCTCTTCTTGCAGTTCCATGCTTTTCTTCATCACACTTGCATGAGTGTAAAGGGTAAAGCCAGAAAGTTGCCTGGCAGTGGGTAGCACAGTGGTGTGTCAGCAGTGTGGGCTTGCTTTCAGCCTCATGGGAAGGCAGACAGCCCCCACCTACTACACTGATGTTCAGATCTGAGGGAGGTTTATTATGTACAAGGCAACTTGTCCCCAAAATTAATGGCAAGCTGTGTTTCTGAATATGTGAAGAAACGAAGATGATTTTTTTAAAAAGGGAGCAAAAAACAAAAGCATAAAGGTGATAGGAAGGCATGTTAAAATTCCTATATAGGAAATGAAGTTTGAATGGATTCCAGGTACAAGTACTAAGATCCTTCTTCCTTTTCTTGCACTTTCCCTCACCTTCCCTTTCCTGCTGAGTTGAGTTTAATTTTTAACTTTCATTTTGACAGAAGATAACCTACATTTTAAAACAGTCTTGTAAACAAATTTGTATTTCAAACATACTCACATACTTGATGTTGCAGATGACATCAGAATCTCATTTCATGCTTCTGAAGGAGCAGGAGGATAAAACACCTCAAATTCAAGGGGCTTTTAAAAAGTCAATTCTTGTCTGTAGTTACAATGCAGAAAATACCATAATATGCAATTATGTTAATTCCAAGAGTGAGACAGCACTGATAAATGTTGATTTCAGGAATTTTGCTGATAACTAATTACATTTGTCAATGTTCTCTGTGATTATATAGTATAGTATTTGGTTTAACATTTTTGTTACTTCAAACCTAGAATGATGACCTGTGATTTTTATGAGGTAACTTCATATTCACTGGACCTCTTAGTCTGAGGGTGAAATAAAAGGACTGTGTTTCATACTACATTAAAAAGAATAGGGAAAAAGAAAAGAACTTAATGGTAAGTCCATTGATCCCTTTCCTTTTCATGAATTATTCACTTATTAGTGTGATTTGGTTTTGTTAGGTATTAGGATGGGTTTTTTAAGCCTTGTAAAGAGGAGAAGAAATATGAGCATAATAGTTAGTATCAATATAATACCTAGTTATCTTCACACCTTAGTTTCTCAGTTTGTGTTAATTACCAGGTTTCTAAGACAAAAATTGTGAGTCAGTATGAACAGTTTCTCTGAGTGACTCTTGAAAAGCTATGAATTTTTTTGTTGGAATTCTCCTGTCTTCTTACTTCTGCTGGGAAGCTGGGATAGCTGCAGTTGGTTAGAGACCTCAGCATTCATATACACATGTGCAGACGTGCACACATGCTTGTCTTGTAAGGCCATGTGGTATGAATCAAAGCTTACCTCCCAGTAGTAAAACTGTAATACATTTTTCCACCATTTTCAGTTATGTGTTCATGGCATGATACTCTGTGCTTGGAGCAACTTACAGTGATTGTCTTTTGTAAATGGTCATTATTCTGCAAAATTAATATGTTTGCCAGGATACTCTAGCTTCAATTTTGTCCTTGGTTTGCTTGGTGGCTATTTCAATAACACCAGAAGTTGTGTCGTCTCTTTTGCTCACTGGCTTTGTTCAAAGCAGCTTTGGCTTGCAAATGGGTACAGATGTGTTTGTTGTTTCTTGTTCATGGCAGTAGATTTGCAACAAACCCTTGCAAGCAGATAGAAGGCATGTGAACTAATTTTGTGTATGAGTATGTGTTCAGGATTCCTGAACTTGACTGAAGGACTTCCTTGTTCAGGATTTTAAAACAATCTGAGACCTCTAATTAAACATTGTTGGCTTCTGATTGTTGTTTTTCTTCCTGTGGTTTTCATGGTATTTCATACTGTTATTGGGAGTTCTTAAAAATTTCCAACATTTTTCAGAAAAAGTGGATTTTGATATTAGACTATTAGATCTTTTACATAAAACTATAGCACTTAAATTTTTTTCTCACTCTAGTAGCTCAAGACAATTCAACCTTTAGGCTGTGATAATGCCTTTGATACTATTAAAAATTGTCCTATCTAGACACACAAATATGTTTAGCATTAAAATGGAGAACTGACCTACTGTTTATATTTTTATCTGTAAGATAAGTAGGGTGATTAAGATACCTTAAAAATTGACCAGATGCTGAATCAGATGTCTTATTCTGTAAATGACATTACTGAAAATCAGTGCTGGTAGATTTTTCTCTTTGGTAGTGATAATAGGTCCTTGGGTTCTAACTGTTCCTGTATACTTGTTTGGAACTGATACGCTGTCATTTTTCTCTATCAAGAACATCAAATATCAAATAAAAGGATGTTTATGTTACATATGTAGATAACATGATGTGTCTTGTACATTGATTCTTTTTTTTCAATGGTTTTTAAGCACTTTAAGCCATCCCTTCAGAATATATAATAAATATATAATCAAATAATAATTTAAAAATCTGACTGATTTTCAGAATATGTCTGGTAGTTAAATGTTCTGCCATACTTGTAGTTTTTGACAACAGGACTTCAATTGCCAGCAGTTCTGGTGTAGATAATGACCTTGGTGGAGTGGCCAGTTATTTCTTCACATAGTCACGATGACCTTGACTTTCAGAGGAGATGAACATGTGTCCTCCTCAGTATGCTGCTATGGTTGTTTTAAAGCAATGAGCATGCTCAGGCCAAAGTATGAAGGAGGTGAATAGTTCATCAGGGAGTTTTTTCTAAGAGTTGCTTATTTATTTCCTGATTGTTTTTTCTGGAGGCTGTCCATACTTGTGCCGATTCTGGAGACTTTTTATGCTTTGTCAGATTCACTTGAACTTGCCTCTGACCTGTGTTTCCAATTGTGCTTTGCAGAAGTTCTGTTACCTGCATGTTTACTCAAAGAATTGTAGAATCATTTAGACTGGAAAAGACCTTTAAGATCATCTAGTATAACAGTCCATCACTAAACCGTGTCCCTAAGTGCCAAATCTACATTTCATAAAGGAGTTAGTTAGGTCCTTGCTAGTAGTCCCTCACAACTTGGCAGTGTTTCAATTTGTCGTTCCAGTTGCTTGAAATACAGCTGCATTTCAACTTCTGGAGGACTCTAATCCATGTATCTTGTTTCTTTTCCATGTTCTTAATCCCCATCAGAAGAGATTGATAAAGATTTGGTTGCTCAGTAGTTCTTGGAAAGAGATGCTAAATGTGTAGGTGGAATGCGGCATTTTGCTGGCCTTCACTACCACAGAGGGATGTGCAGAGATGAGGCTCTAGTGAGCACTGTTTCTTTGTTGTTCATACTTGAGGGAAGCCTGATTAGCTTGACAGCCGTGGCGGTGTCTCCTGGCTACCAACTGCTGTCATGTTGGCCAGTCCTTTGTGTTCTTGACATGTTGCATCCAGGCTTAGAAGGTCTGTTGTGTTGGCTTTGTGTCAACTGAGGATCCTAAACTGCAGCTTCTTCAGTGTGGGCTGGTATGGCTGAATGTACAGCAGTGAGCCA
This sequence comes from Dasyornis broadbenti, assembly GCA_013397935.1. NCBI lineage: Eukaryota > Metazoa > Chordata > Aves > Passeriformes > Dasyornithidae > Dasyornis > Dasyornis broadbenti. The sequence continues at coordinate 802,670 of VZRN01000408.1, forward strand.
GCTGTGCTCCTGTTCTTCTCCCTCATCCACACCCCACTGCCGCTGCTTTTTGAGTAAGACATCCAGATTCTATGGATCTGTGCAATAATTAAAATAAAAGGATGATTCTTACAAATGTTTTGTGAACTCATTGGGAAAAATGAAAAAACATTCATCTTACTGGCTCCTGTTCAGAAGTATGGTGGCTGCTGTGCAGTTGTTTTTGCCTTGCTGCATGAGCTTGGAACAGATGTCTCATTGTTTTGCTCTCAGTACTTGCAGATGCTGGGCTTGCATTGCTTACTACCGCTGTAACTTCTTGCTTGGCTCTTACATACCTGTAGATAGCAGTAGTGCATGAGGGCCCCAGCTTGTGACTGGGCTACTGAGCTGTAATCTGTCAGGGTGGTGTGGCTTTTAGTGTTTTCCATTGCCAGCAAGCAAATTAGTAGAAATTCTGCTTTGTGACCACTTCTAATGCTGTAAGCTGTGCAAAAGAGAAAAGCAAGTAATGTAGAAGTTCATCTGAAAATGCAAATAGTTGGAAGAGGTAAACAAAATTGAAACCATGAAAGGTACTTACTGGTGTCTTACTGACTTTGTCTGCTTGTCCTAAACTGATAAATGAAGATGGTGTCCACCGTTATTTGCCGAAGGCTAGTGTGCTCGGGAAGTGCTTCAGAGCTACTGTCCTGCAGTAGGTACAGAGTATGAGCTGGAAGATAGTTTACTGTTCGTTAAGTTCTTGTTCACAACTTGAACTTAATGGAAGTGGATACTAATTGAGGAAGTAAACTTAGTGCAAGGTTATGAAATGATGGGATAGCATTTTATCCATCTTTAAATGTTAACATCTTTATTCAATTCACATTGGGTTTCTCTACTTTGAGAGAGGGTTTTATTGCCTGGATACAGGGTCTTGATATAATGATGGGATGTTTGTATGATGCAATAGCCTTTCTCAATAGGTGTGGAAAAGATGAGCTTATGGGAAAAAGGACATTTGTTTGAAGAATTATAAACATAAGCATTTCTTTTATTTAGTTGTGCAGAACCTTCTGCTCAAGGTATTCTGTTTGAAGACAGTATCTGATTGCTGTGTGGCACTTGCCCAGCAGGTCTTGCAATGCAGACTTTGTCTCTGATCTAAATTTGCTGTGGCTGGGATTTAGTGCCATATGTTGGTCTTTACTTTCTGAGCGTCTTTAACAAAAAAACAGTGTGTTGTGTGCTTGAAAACTGCCTCAAACTGCTATTTTTAAATAAGGTTTTATGCTCTTATTTGTCCTTTCACTGAGTAGTCATTGGCTCTACCTTTGTCCCTCATCTGCATATATTCTCCCTCTAAGAAATCATACTGCTCTCTTCAGCCTTATCAGTCACTTCTATATAGGTCATGTCTGATTCTACATATTCTCTTAATTTTGTTTTCTCTGTCTGTCTGGTCTCAACTAGCTTCTGGCTATGCCAGAATTTATTACAAGTGACAGATTTGGAGGAGGAGGTCCTCTGCTGTATCATATCTCTGACTATTGTACTCATAGCAGATGATGGTACTGTGACATTCCTCTGCTTGGATGTTTTAAAAAAGTTCCAGGGTGGAGAAACTGACATGCTCTTCAAATTGTAAAACCCAAAGGAGTTTAAAGTAACAGCTACCAAACAGCTTTAACTCCATACTTTCTTAGTTCATGTTATGACTGAGGAATAAAGTTAATAATTTTTTAAATGAAAGAAAATGGATCTTACTGTAAACTGATAAGAATCAGATGCTGATGTTTTATTGTGTGATTCTTTAAAGAGTTAAAACATGATAGCAAGGGTGTTAATCTAGCAAATGTCTTCTGATCATGTTTTAAACCCAGCATGAACAGACATGGATGTTTTAGTAGAAAGTCAGATCTTTAATTCCAAGAAATATACAGGTCTTATGCCAGAATAAATGCAATTTGTGATTTCTGGTTAATTTTTTATTATTATTAGTTTAGAATTATGTCCTCAAGGGCCATTTGTAGACTTTGGAGCACTTAATAACTTTTGCTAATGGTCTCGAGATTTTTGTGTATTACATAAACTTCAGATTTCCTCGCTAGTCATCTGTGTTTATTTGACTTTTTGAAAGCTATTATAGGCACCAGCAATAGCCTGTACTTGATTCTTGGATTACTGATTTTTTTTTTTTTTTTTTT
>VZRN01000408.1:804878-884579 GCA_013397935.1 Dasyornis broadbenti
TTTTTTTTTTTTTTTTTTAAACTTTTTCCACACTGCTTTGGTCTCATAAGTCTACGTTGTCTGCTTTACTTTCAGCTTGGAGCAGGATAATTGTTACCTGCTGAACATGGAAAGCAAATATTTGTGACCTGAAAGTAAAGGGAGGCTGTCTCATTTCTCCTTTCTGGTGTGCAGAATGATTGCTTGTTGTTTTCAGAGTAGCTTGGTCTGTGTGGTTGCAATTGGTGCTTTTATGCAAAACAGAAGTGGGGACTAGGTGAAATACCTTAGTATTATATTGTGGATCATACCAAGTGGCCCTTCTGCCCTCCAATCTGTAAATGTAATACTGCAGAAATTACAGGTGGTGTGCAAGATGTGCCCACAACTCTCTTTGTAGGGAAAGGTAATGAAGTGCAGCAATATGTTCACTTCTGTGTTTGACCAAAAATGTTTGGAATGCAGTTCTGAATATGAATCATGAACCCTGTGAAAGTGTAGGAGTATAGTACTGGAACAGACTGGATTTTCATCTCCTAAGCAAGTACCTTGTAAGCATTTTTTGAATCTTACTGACCTCATCTTAAAACTGAGTTCTGCGTGACTTCACCATTATGAGTCAAAGGATGTTCCCAAGCATTTCACTGTTGTTAGTAATGTTGTGCAAATTTTTCAATACTTTTTATCTGCCAGAGCAACTGAAATATTAAAGTCCATGAAATACAGCATTTTACTGTCCTTTACTGCCATGTGCATACACAGAGTTGTAGACCAATAGCTTGATCCATCTGGTTGAGTTCACTAAAAGTTGCAGTTGTACAAATATCCAGTTAAAAAAAAAGTAAAAAAATTTAAAATTCTACAAACTAAAGATTGGGCACTTAGGGTCATTACTAACAGAGATACTGAAAACACTTAGCAGTACAGAACCACATGTGTTCAGAAGAGAAACCAATTAATTTTTATTCAATTGGTGGTAAGGTGATTAGAACCTGATAATCCCTCATACTTTTCTTCTCTAGTATTATCCAAATGTATGTAGCTTGCACATGGTCCTCTTTCTTAGAACAATAATGTTTTAGACCACCTTGTAAAATTGAAAAACAGAGAGAAGCTTGCAGGCAAAAAGATTTTATCCATGTCTCTGACGAAGTTGGTTTTTCAACTTGTACAAACCTCAATACAATTGATCTGACTTTAATTTTGTTAAGCTAATGTTGAGACAAATTGAATGAGGGAAGTAAGGGTGGTTGATATCCATCAAATTGGGGAAAGGTAGGCATTGAAATAATATGAAGATAGGATCACTGAGTGGTTGAGTTTGGAAAGTACCTCTAGTCCAATCACCCTGCTTAGGCAGAGTCATCTAGAGCTGGTGGCTCAGGGCTATTTCCAGACAGCTTTTTTCTCCAGGGATGGAGAATCTGCAACCTCCCTGGGCAACCTGTGCCAGTGTGCAGTCACCCTCAGAGGAAAAAGTTTCCTGATGTCCAGAGAGAACCTCCTTTGTTTCAGTTGGTGCTCGTTTCCTCTGTTCTGTCACTGAGCACCACTGAGAAGTGCCTGACTCCATCGTCTTTCCAGTAAAGTAGTAAGTGAGGAAAAACTGTGACATACGGTAATAGCATGATTATGCCACATTCAAAGCTGGTTTTTATAAATTGTACTTGGCTGGAAGGTGCTGCTACTGTTAAGACCAGAAAGAGTAGAAAGACTTCTGTTTGAAAAATTTATCAAACTTTTACTAATTACTTTTTCAGGAGAAGGATACCTGATTGGGAAATTAAGCCTTGCGTGTTTCCTCAGAATTAATTCCATACCAGAGCCAAGACGTATACAGTATGCCAGGTTATTTTGAGTAGAGTTGTATTGCTTTCATAGCATTTGTTGTTAAAATACAAACAGTAATGATTTAAGGTGAACTGCCAGAAATTTTGTATGTTTTACCTTTGCCTGTGTTCTCAGGAGCAATGATTTCACACTGCATCTGTCTATCCAGTGCTTGGGCTATGTAGAATTTAATATACACTGAGCTGGGGTAGTGCCCTGCTTGTATGCTTTTAGTGCCATATGTGTTGGCATCTGTATTTTATTTGATAAACAATTTTATAACATATTCCTTGTACTATTTCCTCCTTACAGTTAAACTATTACCATATTTTCCCCTCCAGATCTAGCATAGACAGCTTGGGATGTTGCCGCAGTTACTGCAAGATCTCTGTTCCACAGTTTGGCTAACTCCAGTTGGTTTTCACCAAAACTGTTGAGCAGTGTTGGTGTATGGAGTCACTGCCTGGCTGCTTTTGCACAGATAGGGATGAGGTGTGCTCATGTAACACCGTGTAGGCCTTCAGCCGGAGGAGTAATAATATTCAGATGAGGGACAGTGCTGGGCAGCTTGAGCATGAGCATTTCCATCTGCTACTGGTGTTTGTGATTACACTATTTCATGCACCTTTGGTATCTGCAGTGAGCAGCTGTTCTAGCAGTATTTGATCCCAATCAAAAAGCTTACTCTTTTGCTTAATCAGAAGGGAATGTTATTTACCTATACAGAAAAGGTTGTCATAGCTAGCCTGAGCTCGCAGCTTGGTGAAGCCATGTGGGACTGTTTTTATTCTCTTGATATCAGTTTGTGCCACCTGGCACAGCTCCATTACATTCAATTTTTTTTCCCTTTTTCCCAGAAAGGAGGAAACAGGCGCTTCAGGCCCTGAATAATCATCTAAACATCAGTGTGTGATGATTGGAGATAACAAATGAATTATTAAACATTATTTTTTGTTAGTATAATGTTCATTCCTACCTAGCTTTTGAACTACACATGAACTTGCTCAATCATGCATTTTTTACTGCATGGTATAATTAACTCAGTTTTTGTCTAGTAGAGATTGCTGTGTTCTTTTTTGAATTTCAGCTTTCTGTGCCCTGGCACTTCATCCCAGTACTTGTAAAACTCTCAAAAAAGGAGGGGGGAGGGAGGGAGGCAAGAGTGTATGGGGAGGGCTTGGTGTAGATTTCTTGGTATTTCTTAGTCAAGCTGGTTGTTTGAAGGTTGGGCTCTGCCATCCCCAGGTTAATCCATATGACCTGCTGCCTTACCTTGCTTGAATTGCATTTTAGTGTTGGGATTTGTTGTTTGTTTGTGTTTCTTGGTTTATTTTGTTAGGGAAATTGTCTGTGATTTTATCCTACTTTTCTACTTTATTTGTATGAGGTGGAAAATGGCGGTTGGAAAGAATATTGGTGACTGTTGTAGTTGTTTTCTGCAAAGCTGAGATTTTGATAGACTGTTGCAGAAGCTATTTTGGATCTTTTTTCTCAAACATGTTAACATTGCACATAATCTCCTGTTAACATTGAATGGGATAATAGTTGTTGTTCCTCATCAGATTATGTCCCCAAACCTGTAGTAATAAAGCTGTTAGTAGTGTTTCATAAGGATCTTGCTTTACATTTAGCATTGCAAAAGTATTTCTGTGTGACCAAACAGAGTAGCCTGTGAATAGATGCTGAATATTTATATTAGTAGGTTTTCATTCATGTTTCTAATAATAACATTTATAAAGCTTTGATTTTTATAAGAGTTTTTACAAAATGAAACGACTATATTAGAATATGAATTTGTCTATTTTGAGACCAATAACATTAATTTCTAAGTTGGAGACTTATCAGCTGTTAGTTACAGAGGAAGGAACAGATACAAGAGTATTGGTCAATCATGGAGTGATAAGACACCAAATAAAAGTAAACAGTGATTTCTCTGCAGATATAGGAAGAACTTGTTTAAGGAAAGAGTAAGACTTGACAGTTTGGCCTTGAGAAAAGTATGCAGGTAAAAGAAGTAGCCATTGAGAAGTGGGATTCTGGCAGGCAGCCAATTGTGTGGGTGTGGAGGATAAGTAATTACCTTTTTTAAGACAGAACTTGAAAATCTTGACTTTTTTATGATGCATGTTTCTTCTGGTAACAGAGGCCTGGATCTGACTACCCACAAGATTCCTTTATGTTCTTTATTCTAATTTAAAACATTCCTACTGAGAACAAGTGAGAAGAATAGAAACACAAAAAAAATGTAATAGTACAGTTAAGATCCAGCTAAACTATTTCTCATTTGATTTTAGTTTTTGCTTTCCAGTGGAACACAACAAAACCCCCTATTTTAAATGTGGCCTGAGGTGACTCAGTATTTAAATAAAAAACTAAAGCCAACACAAGCAGTGGAAAAAGTGACTCTAATTTCTTGAGATTTACGGTTTCTTTTGTACTTGTGTTGCAGTTAGGGATTGTATGTTAGTATTACTTGGTAATTTTTATACAGATTACTATTTTTAAAGTCTTTTTTTGTCCATTTTTACTGCAAAAGAACTAGTACTCAGTTGAAAGTAGTTACAGTTTTATTCTCAGTGCACATGGAAAGTAATTAATATGTTAGATAAGGGATTGAAAGGCAAAACATGTAACTGCATTTCAGGGCTGATGTGAATGACTACTGGAAATGGAAGAATTTGCCTTCTTTTTTGTGGTGGATTCTGTTGTTTGGTTGGATTAGTGTTTATTGTATAAACACTAATACAGAACCACCACTGGATAGCAAGAGGAAGTGAAAAGCAAAGGAAACTTGTAAATGCTGCTCCTAATTTTGGGAAGAGTTAAATGTCTTTTAAATGCCTATTCTACAGTCACACAAAGGTGTGACTGCTGTACATGGTCCTTTTGAATTGATGGAATGAACTGTATCTAATGGTGCCCGTGCTCTCCAATAAATCTGCTTGCAGAACATTAGTCTGTGGGTTTCTTTGTGTGCTTGTTTTAGTGTAAAAGACTTGGCTAATAAAGCAGCATAAGTTGAAGCTTTAAATAGACTCTCCAAGTATTCTTACCACTTGGATAAGAACAGAGAGATACTCTTCATTTGGAGATCTAATTGATAACATATTTGGCTACAGGTTGATGTTTTGACCAGCAACTGAAATAATTCAGAATTGTAGAAAGTTTTTTTTGTGCAAAATATATAAAGTTTTAATGAAGTTCAGCTCAATTAGTATACAAATCTAATTGCTTTTGAGAAGAAGTGATCTGACTTGTTTCAAGAAGCTCGTAAAGCTTCCAGAATATGGTAATTTTTTTCTTTGCCTTTCATAAAAAACAGTGGAACCTTGGGACAAGTATTAACTTGGGTACGTCATATTGCTTAGTTTCACAGGAGAGCAACAGAAACCTCTAGATTTTGTCCATGGAAAACCATGATCTTGGAAATAGCTAATGGCAGTCTTTTCCTTTAATATGTTATACTTTCTCCTGGAAAATTCAATCCCCTCTGCCTGCTCCTTCACCTTTATTTCACATCCATATTTAAAATGTAATATTTTATTTTAGCTCAGTTTTTCTACATGCTTCTTAGTGGGAATTGTACTTTAGGTATTTTGTGAGAATGTTTTGGGTTATGAAATACACTTCTTCACAAAGTCCCACGCACAACTAAGTCTGTGTGAGTTTACTGCAAATAACTATTTAGCTATTTTCAATAATATTTAGTACTTTAACAATCTTTTAGCCAAAGAATGTTTTTCATATTTGGCTTCGTTGTTGTTAATTGATAGGTTATTTGTTAATTTGTTAGTTGAAAACCAATCTCAAGTGAAATTGCAATAAAGGTAGATACCAGGCACAAGTTCTTTCTCTGCTGTGTGCCCTTGTCTTGTGCCTTGCTTGCTGGATTTTTCTTTTGTCAAGGAAGAGGGGAAGGAGGTGGCACAGGCGAGTGGATTGAGGTTTTTTGTTGTTTAATTTTTTCCTCTCTTTATCCTTTACTTAAGAATTTTGTTGGGCCTTGACAGACCATACTATGCCATCCCGTGGCTATTCTGTCTGTCTACAAGAAATGTGGATTTTTACCCTAGTTAGGTCTGAACTGAGCAAATTTTTGCCTGTAAAAGATTTCCCCACCCACCAGTAAGATGGATATGGGAATTATTTCCTGATTATCTAAATAACTCCTGCATGGGGAGTTCCTTGATAACCATGAAACATCTTAAAGCTTATATGTTGTGAGCAACTATTCTCATCTGCCAAAATGCAAAACTACATAATAAAAATGAATAGATGGGTATTTCTATGTATGTGGAAATCAGGGTACAATTCCACTGTTCTGGATCCTAACCACTCATCTGCCTTTACCAGCGTTTGGCTGTACTAGGCTCATCACTGCCCACCATCACATCATGTCAGTGACTCAATTTGGGTTAAAAAAAAATTATCCTTCCCTTCTTAATTCAGTTTTTTAGCTAGAGACTGTTAACCAGCTTTTATATATATATATGTGTGTGTGTGTATATATGTGTATATATACATATATGTGTGTATATATGTGTGTATATGTACATAAGTGCAACTGTACCCAGGATAAGTCCCTTTTGGAACCACATCTGAAGAGTATCTGTTCTTGCACCCACTGGAAAATTTTCATCTCCATTAGTTCTTCTGAAATTACTTTATCAAATACAAGTGCTTGACAGGCGGAGCCCCATCTGTCAGTATACCATTATCTGTTGTATTTCTAAATTTGCTCTCACTTGTAGTGCTTGTGAGAATACTTTGACATTGTTCTTAATTGTTCCTTGGACTGCTTGCGGAGTTATGACCTTGAACAGTGAATTAACTCTTGGACAAATGCATGAAGTATTATATGATTGTATGTAAGACAATACATTTTGCCCTATCCTTTATTCTTTTACTTTCATGTATGTATGTTATGTAACTTTTTTTTTTAATTAGACTGGCTTTGTCACTTTCTTGCCAGTCCAAGGTATTGAGCCAATGCCAACGGCAAATACCGTGTTAGATAGAGTAGTGGCTTGATCTGGTGTCGCAAATCCTATTTTCATTCTTTAAATTTTTTAAAATATATCTTTTAGTTTAAAGTCTGATTAACTTAATCCAAACCACAGTAAAATATTGCTAATTACTTTATAATAATTGTGTATTTTGAGGCTGAGTGTAGATTAAGCTGTGTCTAAGAATATAAAGGGTGTATGGCCTTTGGGAATGTCAATATAATGGTTTAATCAGGTGAATAGGTTTAATTATTTCAGTAGTCACACTAGTAAATTGCAGAACCCAACAAAAGATAATGCAGTTTATAGGATCACTGGTTTGAGTTCAGCCCATATACATCATTCAGGAGTCTCTGATCTGTAAAGTAATATTTGCAGCTGCCATTAAAAAAAAAAAAACCAAACTGCCTGAAGGCACATTTTAGTGGTTCAGCCTCATTTCCCAGTGTTGATACTTGGTTTTAGTCAAAGCACTCACTGAGTGAGTTCTGTCACAGAGGATCTATCAGGTGCACTGTACCTACCCTCTGGCTCTGGATAACCCTAAATTTGTGTGGCTAAAACCCATCTCAAACACACCAACAGAAATCAATGGGTTAGTCAATTCTCTGCCTCGCTTGTTGTCAGTTAAAGGTCACTGTACCCTGCATTGTACTAGGGGAATAATTGGGATATGCTTGTTTTCTGAGGATAATACAGTCCTATATTTCAAAAAGTTCATTCAGTAGTGGAGTTGGTTCACTTTTAATATTTTGCATCATTTTTGTTGATATCATAACACATATAAAATGACTGGCCGTTAAGAGGCACTCTGATTTTAAGTGGTTAGTTGAGGAGGTTGATGGTAATTCATGCTGCATTGTAGATGTCGCCTTTGCTGTCAAGATACAACTTAACCACACTTGACAGTGGCTTACATTGAACTTAATTTCAGATACTCCTAGAACTGCCTGGGGAAGAGTTTTCTGATTAGATAGTTTTCTTATCTTGAGAAAAAGCCCTTTTCAAAATTCTTATGGCTCAAGAGGCTGCAGCCTTCCTCTGTCTCACTGGAACTGTGATGTCTGGTTGTCTTATACCAGCATATGTGTTCATTTTGTGCTCTTTCCAACCTGCTGCAGATATATTCACTGGCAAGACAATTGGGATGTGTGGATTATGGAAAAGTTGATATTTAAAGAAAATAATACAACTATCATGACTTAACCACAGGGATGTAAATCTATAGAGTAGACACATGAGGACTATGGGTACAATCAGCATTGGGAAAACAGCAATTTGAGTAAAACCAAAGAAGAGCTTGACTTTTTGCTGCTTTTTAATGTAAATGATATTGCTAAGATGCAGGGATACAAAAAGCTGATAGTTGGGCATGAGAAGAGAGAGAAAATATATCTTTCTCTCTGGAAAAAATGAAGTAGCTTTAGACCAAGTTGGAATCTCATCTGGTACTTTATGAAGGTCATCATGTATCAGTATTTATAGCAGGTTTCCCTCCTTTCCACCCCTACACACACATATGCTCACACTCACTCTTTTTAGCAACAAGCCAAAGCTTGGAAAAAGTAATAACCGGCATTCCTGAATCCAAGATGCAGACCTTTCCTTGTAGCATTACTTCCTGTAAAGTTGAAGAATCGTTACACAGGATCATGAGACTACTAAAAATATAAATGTCTTTAAGTAAAGTACCCATAAATATTAACATTCTTAATAGAGTTTTTCCCCTATCCAGATAGTATAGTCATATTCCAACAACATTGATAAAGTTATAGAGCAGGAGAGGTACTGAATGGACAGATCTGCAGACACTCAGATCTTTCTAACCAGGCTTCCTTTAGAGAAAAAGACCCCCTGAATGGTTAATTTCTTTGATGTTATCCTTTCTGTGGGGTGTATTGCCTAATCCCGAGTCCCAGCATGGGCGAAACCTGGGCGAAACATGGGCTCCTATTGCTGAAGGAGCTCAGAGCAGTAGTGCTGGTACAGCCAAATATGAAGTTCTGTCCATTACAAGTTGGCATGCTTATAATGCCAGTTAGGTTTGTACTTAGCAGAAATTAGTATATTAGAGAAAAAATATGATTTAAAAAAATGGGAATGTAATCAAATTACGCTTTGAAATTATGTGTGCTTTGCTTCCATGTGATAATTGCATCAGTGCTGTTTTCCAGTGCTGTGTGCCAGAGAAGCTTTCTGTCCTCAGAAGAAAACTGTGTACATTTGTTTCTTTTGTCCCATTCCCCAGCCCAAGGCACAAAGGCAGATGGGGGTAAGGGTTGAGGGCTGCAGTATTCTTGTATGTTGTATACGCAGGAAAAAACATTCCTTCAGTCAAATGTTCATGCAGTTAATTGAGGACATTTTCTGAAGATTTAAATTTGCTCTTTCTTCAGTCACATAGCTTTTATTCCCTCTGTTTTCCATGAGCAGGTTGTCTGAAGTCATGTGTACTGTGTATATTATAAATGCAGACTAATGTAGTTGGTGAGCCTTTTCTGCGTTCGTCAGGAAGGTCTAATTGAGGGCATGCATCAGATAACTTTCCTAAATATTTACCAAAATTATGGATTACCAAAATTCTGGTCATCTTCTGTAATGCTTAAATTGGCTAATAGCCTTAAGGACACAAAAACTGTGATAGTCATTTAAGCCAGTTTAAGTTGGCTAAAGGTGAAAGATTATAGGTAGTATTGGAAAAAATACAATGAGGCAATGTGGGTTTGATTTATATTATTCTTGGCAAGTGAATGATGCTGCTTTTGCATCATCACATTCCCTTCTTGCATTCTTGTATCATGTTGACTTGTGAGCAACCACATTTTTACTTGAAAGTGAACATTTCATAGCTCTTTAAGTCCTGTTTGTGCAAAGCATGCTTTTAATGAGTACAGGCATTTAGCTATAACAGATTGAAAACAGGAGGACTCTCACAGTAGAAAAATTTGTATTTTGAAAGCTTGCCCGCTACTATCCTTTATTTATGACACTGTGGTAAACTAATGCACTGTTACAGCTCTGGCTTCTGCTTGTGGTTGAGCTCTCTTGGTTGTTGTTTGGGAGGGGGATTGGCTGTAATTCAGGTGTTAGATCCATTATATTCATATTTAGGCACTGTTAAATAAGATACTTTCACCTTCAACTAGCATTTAATGTGTATGTTAAACGTCAAATGAAATTGAAGTGCAAGCAGTTTTTAGGAAGAGGCATCAGGAATGAAAGCACTCAAAGGAGAAATGCAATCCAATTGATTTTAAAAAGTGGCTTGATGAACATGTTCTCTGTTAAGTATGGAGAAAAAACAGATTGCTTTTTAAACCAGTTTCGAGGCTGCTTTAGTGTTCTATCTTTTCCACACAACTCTTTCTTTGTTTTCTCAAAGTACATCATTCAGCAAGATCTCTCTTCCACCACAGTTTAGAATAAGGTAACTTAGTGCAGCACAATTTGAATGAAATGTGTTTCTTGCTATATAATATTGTACAGCATCCACTCGGCTTTCACTTTTAAACACAGTGGACAGTGGGCAAGAGAACACACAGTTGCAAGATATGGGACATCTCGACTAAAATCTCAACCCTCTTCATTTTTAGGTGTAATTAAAAGGTGAGGTGCACATATCAAATGCAGGAGTCTTCATTTTATAGGCAGGTTTGTTTGTTACCAGTGTGTTTGTGGATTGACTTGATGGAGATTCCAGCAAAGCTGGAATTGAAAGATTTGAAAACTAATATTGCTTAATTTCATTGCCTTGGATAATTTTCCTGGAAAACTAGGTGGGTTTTTTGCGTTGTTTTTACCTTCATAGTGATATCAGTATTGATAGCAGGCTGATTAAGTACATTTTTAGCAGCTTTGTAGTGTTCAGAAAGCAAAGGGAGATAATACCAGAGAGGTTTAAAGATTGCATTGTGAAATTGCTCTAAACTGATAAATAATGATTTGTTGTCTTTGACATCTGTTAAATAAATTAATACAGCTGAACTTTATCAGCTAAAGGGAATGCTGCTCAGTCTCCTTTTCCCTTTGCTTTCCAAGTACTCCTTGGAGAGACAGTTTGACCATAAACTTTTTTCCAATTGCCTTGTGATTTTTCTGCATAAATCTTCATGTAGGTATATGTAATGTTTTTCTATCTCAGTTTTAATGAGTGTGTAACTTGCTTGCATATAGAAGTACCAAAATAAGCATACTGTATGTTCTCTGCATCATCACTGGAGAAATACTGACCTTCCCTGAAGGTGTTGGATTTGAATGCTTCTGGCAACATAAAAGAGATGACATAAAATCCCTCATTATGTCTCTCAGTGCAGGATTTTTACGCTCTTGGAGCTTCGTCTGATAATTGCAGCACTTTTGATCCATAAAGAAAAGAAGTCAAAGTAAGATGAAAGATCTGAAAAGCAAGTAAAATGTCAGGAAGTAGCAGTCCTGAATGGAACAGTCCTGTTTCTTTCTTGTGGTGGTGAAACCTGCGGAGCCCCTGTGGACCTCCAGTCATGGGGAATGACCTCAGTAGACTTGGAGGTTTCCAAAGACCATTGTGGTACAATCATCCTGCTCCCAGCACTGTCTGACAGCCATCAGGATGTGGTTTATGGTTGGCTGAGGGAAAGGAGATTCTTCACAGAGCTCTACTTCTGGCTCTGTCACTGTAAGATTTCGTATCAAGGTAATTTTTTATCAGCAAGCATGTTGTACATAGATGGTGATTCCAGCAGCCACACCACATTGCTGTATCTGTTCTGAGATGATATACTTCAATTCTTAAACCTGTTATGTTCATATGGTGATAAATAAATGCTCCTGGGTTAGAGCTACAGCTAGAATCTTCTACTCATCAAAATATCAGGTACAATAAATTTTTGCTTGCCATGTAAAATTAAACAAACACCAAATTGAATGGTGCTGAACTAAAGTTCATCTACAACTGTAGTATGATTAAGGCCTTTCTGATTGGGTTTCTTAGCTTGGTATTAATACCATATGATGGATTATTCCAGCCCTGAAGCAAAACCTGCATGAAATGAAAACTGATTTCTTGATTTAACTGCAAGGAAGTTAGTCCTCACTCTCCTTTATGCCTCTGAACCAATACTTCTGTTAAAGAGGGAATGCGTAATAAGTGTAGCGCATAAAACACACAAAGTTTTGTAGGAAAGTAGTCACCCAAGTAAGAGGTTACACTGAGGCAGTGAAATTAAGTGATACTTTTATTTTCAGATGTTTCAATTCTAGCTTGGCTGAAGGAAATTAGAAACTTCTCATTTAATTGTTTGCTTTTTAGTAAGTGTCTCATCTTAAACATTCTTTCCTTCTCCTGTTGCAAAACACAGTTTTAAGATAGGCTACGTGGTAGTATTAGTAATATTTGTAAACTATATGAGGGTGTATATTGATAAAATGTGTTGGATTCCTGCAGCGGCCAAGTTATACTCTGCCTGTGGCATAGAGCATGACAAAAGCAGTGGGCTTTTAGTGCATGTCCTGCTGTCACCCTCCCCTCCCTATGAGCACGGGAGGGAAAGTGTTACTTTTAAAACACCACCCACAGATTGAATTTTCTACATTATAGAATTTCAGCAACCTATTGTCTGTTTCGGTAGCTGTTGGGGTATTGACTGTTAAGGTTTATAATGCAAAATGAAAAACTGTATCATTATAGACTTGTCAAAAAGCTGAAAATCTACTAGAAGTTAAAAAAGCAAAGTGTAATTAGATGTCTCAGTGATCTGTACAGCCTTTCTTTCTCCTTCACTATTTTTTTTTTTCTGTAAAGTGAAAAGAGGCAGCAGCATCTCTGCAAAGCAAGCCCAAAACCCAGTAACAGTCTCTGATTTCCACTGAGATGCTGTGTAAGTTTATAGATCTTCAAGTCAGCCTAAGACCCTGCTGAGAAAACAGTAATTTCTTCAAAGGACAAGAAAAGTCAGGAGTATTTTTCTTGTCTGGTATTATCTATGGGGGAAGGAGTGTGCATGCATTTGTTTGTTTTAAGACTGAGTGAGGGGAAGAGCCTTAAATTGTGCTTTGTCTTTGAGACTCGAGTGTGGTGAGTCCACAAGATGGTAGAAGAGTAGTTCTTGGTTCCTCGTCTCCTGCTGGATCTCTTGGTTTCAGTAACACAAGGAAATCTGCTTTCAGCACTCCCACATGATTGTTTCTGTGTTGCTGTGGCAGCAAAGCAGGGTGAGAGTTGGCTTCTGAAACGGGCACACAAGGGGTTCTGCAGTGAGAAAAACAAGGCACGATTAGTGCGTCACCAGATTCCTGCTTGTTCTCGCAAAGAGGTTGTCATCGTCAGCCCACTCATCCCTTTGTGAGCCCTCCCGAGCTAACTTCAAATAAAGAGGCATTGTGAACACACTTGCCAGGGACTTGCCTCTTCCCTTCAGCACAATGGAAAAATACTTCTATGTGGTCACCACACAGCTCACAAAGTATCAAGCTCTTATCAATTTCTGTTTTTAAAAAGCAACAAAAAATCCCCCAACAGCAAAAACAAAAAAAATCCCCAAACAACAACAAAAAGAGGTTAATAGAAACATCAATTCCTTGGAGCATCTTTGTCACACTTCCCTGGAGGGGAGCAATGTGTGAAAGACCGCTTTGGCTAGACATGCCAATTTCCTTGGCATGAGGAGTGTTGAGAACTGAGAAACATCTCCCATGTCTGACCATAGTCTATTCCTTCAAAATCCAGGAGGGATTGTCATCCTTTCTTCCTTACAAAACATTAGCCAGTCTCCTTCCTGCCTGCCTCAATTTCCAAGTCCAGGCAGGACTTAAACTGAAAATGGGAGAGGTCTAGTCCCTTGGTGAACTTCACAGCCCATTTTACTACATTAAACCTGTTATGAAAGTGGTATTCTTGGACTAAAGTTTCATACAGATCAGATGATTATGAGGTTTTTTTTTTCAAGATAAGTTCCTGTGAAGAAATTATTGTAGGATTTTTCAGACCAGATATAAGTAAGAATAATTTAAATACCTGTTTTTGTGTGAGTTTTGAAGTTCTTTGGTTAACTATGAGTTTATTGTGTGTGTTCCGCTTAAAAACACAGGTTGATTATATCTTCATATTATGGTGTATAAAACCTGGATTAATCTCTGTTTATTAATAATCTGTCCTCACCAATAACACTTGTGAATCTCAGAAATCCCAGTATAGCAAAAGCCAAAACACTGTAAGAGAAAGCTTATGAGTCTGTAGAAGGCAGCTATGATACATAATGCTACTCACACTTCTGATGCTTTTGGCCTTGGAAGTGTGCTCCATGTGCTCATTTATGGTGATCTGTCAGCTGGTTATGGTGGTCTGTCAGTAGGGTATAGAACCAAACAGCTGCCTGGTAAACCCTCCTTATTTTCTTCATGGTCTCTTCAAAGTAAAATTTTATTAGTGTTAAGAACTATTTTCTTCCTGTACTAGTCTTTGAACAATTTAGAACTAGTTTGTTAGATGTATAAAGGCAGAGCATTCAAAAATAGCCTAAACTTACACTCTAAATGTTGCTTGACTTTTTCTCCAAGGTGTGCTGATGTCACAGGAGCAGGAATCCTTACAGCCTTTGGAATCATGGAGGTGTATATAGACTACTCAGAAAACTTCATTTTCTGGACTTACTAAAGCTTGTGGTTTTAAAAGTGGCTGAAAGTGCAAGTGAGAATCCTACAGCTGTCCTTTGCAACACCAGTGAGCATTCCAAATAAAACTATTGGAAAGTTATTGTATTAAAGCTAGCAAATATTTTACTGTCCACAAGGAACATAATTGAACTAATTAAAAATAATCTGTAGTCATTTGACTTCAAAGGAACCCATAAAGATTTTTGAAGGCAAGGCAGGATATAAAAAGTAGCTATGACACATATTTTGCATTTAAGCATACTATTTTACTAGTTTTCGCTTTGAATATTTTTAGGTATTGCTTTGTATCTGATTGGTGATGTGTATAGATGTCCTCCACCACCATTCATCTCTCTTGAGTGACAAATCTTTCTCATTTGACCTTTTTATTTCTTTTTATTTTCCCATAAAGCAGTGTGCAGATTGACTTCTAGCACTTACTTCGCTACTTAACCTATGGTTTGCTTTAGTATTTGCAAGAGCCATGCTAGTGTTAGATGCCTTCCTGATTTCAGCATCCTCTGGTTTTATCTTGCAAGTGTCCCAGATGCTGAGTGCTGTCACACAAGCTATGCCAAAGCTTTAGGGAGAGAAGGGGTTCACAATGTGCTTTGCAGTTCTGGCTGGGGTGGGACCCAGATGGGTTACAGCCATTTCAAAATTCATCTTGTGGAGAACAAGCTGCAGAAGTCAGAGGGATGGCATACTTCTCAGTGTCCTTCTGGCATGTAGCTGGGATCTGTGGAAGCAGTGCATACAGATCCCAGAGCCAAGGCCTTTCCCTGGGTCCCATAGCACAAGACTGGAGTTGCTGTTCGGCACAACTCAGGTGGTTTCAGGGCACGCTGTTCAATATTCCTTCCCCTGCCCCCAATATCCTGCTGCTGGTTTTGATGCTTGCAGGGTGTGAAGTCAGTGCTGGTGTGAGTCGCTGTGTGCCTCTGAGGGGATGGGTGTAACATTCCTGCAAGCCTGGAGCAGCGTCACAGCACACTGTGTGGGTAGGCAAGTGTTTGTATCTACTAGCCTGTCTTGTCTGCTGCTTCAGGAGAAGGCAGAGCCTGGGATTCTTTGGTCTCCCCTCCCCACCTTAGTTCCTTGCCATCTGGCTGACAGCGCTGAGGTGGTGGGCTGAGGGTGGTACCTGTGGGAGGGAAGAGGCAGAAGTGACCCAGTGTGCTGTCTGTGGAGTGCAGTGGAGCCCTGTTCTGTGACCTGGCTCCATGACAGCTGCATACAGCCCTTGGCCCAAAATGTTTCAGCATGCAGCAGTGATGGACTTACTCTGCAAATCAAAGGGAGCAGCTTGAAATACTCAGCTTCTCTCCTTTTTCCTCACTTCCCCCACCCAACACCCCATATCCAGGGGGAGATTATATTTTGCATATATAAAGCCCACATGCGTAGGAGGATCTTAAACTTGAACATCCAGCTGCTGTAATAAATAAAATGTAGCAAATGATCCCAAAGAGAAAGGAGAAATGGGAGTCAAAAGGCCAGGGTATTCTGGCCTAAAGCAGATGTTGTCAGTATCTGGGGTGGACGTGCTAGGAGAGGAGTGAATCTTGGATGGTGTCAATGAAGTGTGTAGGCTCAAGACTGGGGGATGGGGCAGCTTCCACAGCAGAGCTCCTGATGTTGGTGAAGAACACACTCGTGTGCTGCCCCTGCTGCCTTACACCTCATCCCAGAGAACTTGGCGAGCAATGGCTGTATCAGCGAGCAGGGCCTGTGGCATCATGTAGGTGTTATGTCTTTTACTGCTGCACCAAGGAAAAGTTTTCTCTGCATCTTGTTATTCTGAATACTTTTGGATCACTGTTAAGACCAGTGTGAGTAAGAGCAAATTGCAACAGTTAGTTTAGAGCTTATGGGAATTACTGGAATGTGATAAGGACTTTAAAAAGAAGGAGAGTCCAGCAGTCAGGGAGAAAAATCCATTTTAGGGGTTTTTTTTAAAATTCTACGAAGATGCAGGGACAACATCTGTGGACCTGTGACTTTCCTGTGTCTCTCCTCACTCTCATTTCTCTGTTGCAGTGAATGGAGGTTGTCCATCTCTTCACCAGTCTTTCTGTCCCCTCCCATTTTCCTCAGGCTGGCAGACAGGGCAGGTAGCCATGCGGGCTCCCAGCTGCCTTAGCTGTGTACTTCTGGTGTTAAGGTCCATTTACTGCTCAGCCTTGCTCAGCCCAAAGGCCTTTTCTTTCACAAGAATACATTCACTCATCTTTTTTTATCTAACAGGAGGTGAAAGTCCCACTGAACATGAAATGTTTTGTCGATTCTCTGCAAGCTAGAAAACCGTTAAAATAAATTTATTCATAGGCTTTCATTAAACTCATACAAAAGCTAGATGCTGCCCTCTCTTCATTACATTTTCACTCTCTGGTATTTTTCTTTCTCTGAATTCAGAGCTCCTTTTCCTAAATAGTGTTTCCTTAATAGTCTGTTTCTTAAGAACCCTAAACCAAGAAGCAACCCTACTGCCATTTGAATGTCTTTCTTTGTCATTCAGCAGTAGTTATTAGCCTTTTTGCTTTTCTGGATCCTCTTTAAAATATTTTTTAAAATCCAGTAACAGTAAAAATGGCAGCATAACACTGGTAAACTTCATGACTTGCTCTTTTTCAGGTGTCATTTATGACTCTTTTGATGTAATCTATCGTTCAAGGGCCTTGTATGGAGCCTGAAAAAAGCTGCCATGGGAGGGAGAACACCAAAACAGACTGACAGGTGATTGCTTTCTTCAAAAGGGAATAGGTCAAGTCCCATCTGTTAACTGTTGCAGTTGAGTGATAGGCCGGAGCAATTGGGGCTGCCCACACTAAATGACAGAAGATGCTGCTTTTGTGTGAGTCTGCTGGAACTTGCTTCCTCACCCCAGAGGAAGGAGCTCCAGGACTCTGCTATACCAAGGGACGTTCCCTCTGCTCTGATCCTCATGATCATACCACGTTTCAGATATTCAACGTATTTTGCTACATGGTTGAGGGCTTCTTTAAACTCTGGATTTGATTGATTTGGTAAAAAGCTTTGGTAGCTTCACAACTGAGCTGCTACAGTTGCTGGAATCAGTGTGCCTGCCATCACTGCAGTAAGTGATCTTCTAAAGGATGCATATTTTCAGGACACTTTTGGGCAGCAAAGTAGCAAGGGTTGCAATGAAGCTGTTGAAAAATGAATGCTCTTAATTTAAAAAGTAACTTCAAATTTCTGTACATTTTATAGAATGAACTTCTGAAGCCTGTTTTTCTCTGCAGGTTGATACAGTCTATGTGAATTGAATGATTTGTCTTAAACTGTTACAGAGAGAGCCAGAGTAAAGTACAAGCGTTCTGCAGTTTTGTTTTTTAAACTGTGACAGGTCTACTATTTAAACGTATTTGCTTCCATTGCTACTTAAATAAAAAGAAGTTTAAACAAGACATTGCTCCAGTGTAAATCCATTTATTTCAGGTTATTACAATTAATCACTTCATTGTATTTAACAGATTAATATGTGATGGAGTCTTGGAGTGTGAAAAACACAGGACAAAGGTACCTAAATATGAAGCTAGGTGTTTAACAAGCAGTTCTGAAAAATAATAGCTGAGGGTCTAAATAAGTCATCTTATCCAAGTCATTTCAGCAGTAGGTCATCAGGCCAAAGAGGTGGCAATTTTAAGCCAAACAGATCTTTAGCACAAGAGCAGAAAATAGCCCAGACCAGGATTCATGGGTGAGACCATCAGCCTTGAGCATTCTTATGCTGCTCCAGGGACATAGGCTGTGGAAGGTGCTGTACAATGGCTCTGCCTGCCAGAGAGGACTCCTGGTTTGGAGTGCAGCTGCCTTTCACAGACGCTTTCTGCACATGATGTAGCCTGGGCAGCAGAAATGGGAGAACTATCAAGGTGAAGGCCACATCTTCAGAGTCCGGGCTTTGTTACTGCTAATGTAACAGGCAGTCCCCAGGGTATTTTGCTAGGAAACACCTCTCATTTGTGGAAAAGGATAGGCATAGTGCAAAAGTAGCTTATGGCCTGCAGAGCCATCTGCTTCTACCACTATCTGTGTTGACAGCGACTTTAGCACTGCATCCCTAAGTGGATCATGAAATCTCACCCGTTATGCTTCACAGTTACCTATTTGATTTTCTGAAAGTCCTTTCTACCAAGGGAATTGGAGCAGTGGCTCTCAAAACACGTTGGCTGAGGTTCCTAGTTAAAAAGAGATTTTAAGAAATTCCACCCACTTCTCTGCAGTTTTAACATGGCAGTAACAAAAATGAATTTCTAAACCAGTCTCCAAAGTCAGCAGCAGTGTTTTATGAGTAAGCGTACCCATTGAAAAGAATATGAAATGTATTTTGCCTGGCTTTGGTGTTGCAGCTAATATAAGAATCGTCATGTTTTAAAAGAGCAGCTTTACACTGTGAGTCTCTGTACTTAGCTGAATTACCATCTTGCTGTCTGTTATGTGCTATTTGAGAGCCCAAGCACTTTGGACTCCATGTGAATGTAACTACAAAATAATTTCAGCCTAATTTTAATATTCATTTAATGGCTAGAAAGATGAACTTAGAGTGCCAATGTTAAAGGTAGTTTCATTCATATTAGCTGGTAATAATTCTTACTTGCTTCATTTTTTTCTTTATTTAGCTACCAACTCAGATGGGAGTATCTGATTGAATGGTGCAAAGCTGAAGTTAAAATCCTTCTTGTTCACATTGAATATCTTGGCATTAGAATAACTGCCATTTCTGGGAGAAACTTGAGTCTGCAGATAAGGTCTTTTAAGTTGCCATTTAAGGCAATTGGATTTTTAATTATTTTGTTTCTCCTGTATTGCATCCACATGTATGGGGGTACAGGATGTTAATTTGTCTGTAGAATTTTGTTGTAACTACATAGAATCAGAACAGTCACTATTTTGCTGTGGTGTTTCTTGCTGATCCTGTACTAAAGCAGTAGACCCAAAGTCCTTTTTTCTTTATAAACATCTAAGGCAACTCAGCTGATTTTTAGTATCCTTGTAGTAGACCTCTGGTTCGTACAGGATGGGTGCTGCTGGGTTTCCTTTCCTCCCCACTTTCTGTGCTCTTTAAAGGGGTACGTATTGTGCTTGGCCAGCTGATGGCAGGAAGTCTCAGTCATGCTGTTACGGTAGCACAAGGCTACCTGGGAATTCAGGCTGATTTTGAGCAGTAATAGCAATCTACTGTTCTTTCCCCCTTCCCATAAGTGATTTTGCAATGTCAAGAGAACAACCGACTGCTTGGGTTGTTGGACCTGTTGAAGTAAATCTATCATCTTTCCTGTATAATTGCGTACTGCAGACTGTGAGTTTATATACACACACACATCCTTTGAGTTTGTGGGTTGGGTTTTTTTGCCAGAATCTTAGTTTGAAGGGGGGGGGGAAGTAATGAGCAATTTTGATTTAGAACATATGCTCAGCAAAAGAGAAAGAATACCTTATTTTTGTATTGTGGAATGTTAATTTCCCAAATCTCAGGGCATGCTGAAATAATGTGAACTTTAAAATTAAATGTACAGTAGTTTAGAAAATTGAATGTCAAAATAATACAGAGCATGAAGTGATACTGAATATATTGCTAAAATTGGTATTTATAGATTTTCTACAGCTGTTGAACTCGAGATGGGAAGATGAGGAATCTGTATCTCTATGTTTACAAGAAGGTTAGCACTCCTGTAATACTCACCGGAATTGTATTTATGACTAAACAGGTTTTAAATTTATTGGGCTGGTTCCTTTAAAATAATGATTAACTGTTGAATACTGTAATTTTTCTTAGTTCATTTGTAAATGCAAGAATTAATTGCATATGAACAAAGAGGAGATACACGTGTGAAATACATGTTTTCTTATCTTGAAGAAAGTATCTGTAAACTTGGTTTTTGAATGGGTTTCAGTGTATACACATATGCATGTGTATAACGTATATGAACCTTTTATCTGCTAATTATAGAATCTTTAAGGTTGGAAAAGACTTCTAAGATCATCAAGTCCAATCATTCACCAAGCATTGCCATGTTCATCACAAAACCATGTCCCCAAGTGCTGACATTATATTTATTCCGTGTACAGCGTATAATAGAGAATATTTTGCCCTTTTAGAAGTTGATTATTGATCTCATATATCTCCTTTTTTATTTGCATCCCAGCAAATTCTTCCAACACATCTTGTTAATGCGGCCTCTGTGTCTAAGTTTAGCCTCTGCATGATTTGGGTATTTAGAAAGGCCTTCCTCCTGCTTCTCCTATAAGCTTTACTTGCATGCAGTAGCTTGCTTTCCAAACATACAGCTGTTTGTTTAAACCAGTATAATAATACTTTGTAATGCTTGCTTAATGCATGGACTAAGTTGCCTACAAAATATTCATGTTACAGTCTGTGCCAAGGAAACAGAGCAGGCTGCTGGAATGTTTTCAGTTCTACATATCTGCTTGTAAATGGGAAAGTGGCCGTATTTGTCAAACTGAAAACACCAGGAGCCGTGTGATAGCATTCCTTTTAAACAGATATGTGTTTTGTAGCACAAGTGTAAGAAACAGACGAGGTGAAATGAATGAAGTTGAGGGGATTCTATGCTGAGGGAAAGAGCTTGAGCAGAGTGCTGTGTACAGCTATAAATATCTAGAATGGGCTTATGCCAGAGTAAAAACAATAACTCCTTTATGTTGTCAATTGGACAAACTAGTAAATAATATGAGCATTTGTCAGAACCTTGTATGCTCTGACTGGACTCTTTTGGGTAGACCTTGTGTGTAATACCAAGTTTACTTACTTGAAGATATATTTAATGTTACATGAGATTTTTGATTTTGATACAAAATGTACCAAAATCACAATGCCAGTGTAATTTGGACTTTGTTAATACAAAATACAGTAAAAGCAGTAACAGTTCAATCACTACACCAATATGTGGTACATGTTTCTGGTCTCTATAATGTGCTCACCATCATGATGCTGGGCATCACCAGCTGCTAAGAAGCAATACATGGGTTGAAACCAGCCCATAGCTATCTTTGGTTGTATTTATTTATGTTACTAGTTGTCCAGTTTTTACACTCTTTACTGGTCTGAGCCATGGATATCTGCCTTTCCTATGCTAGTTTAGGAAATATTCTTACTTTTTTAATGAACTTGGAGAAAGATTTGATCCACTCAACTGTGGTGTGGTCAGTTGATTCACTCAAATGACATAGCTGTTCATCTAACACAAAGGCCACCCTCAGGTTCCATTTGTGTTGAGATACAATCAGCCCTGTTTGCAGCAGCTGTGGTCAGTCCCACCCTGCATTATTCCCTGAGCTTCAGGGCACGTCGCCCTTGCTCATCTCCTCTCAGCCTTCTTCTGCCATTTATTGGCCAGTCAGAGCATTTTACATCAAGATTGATCTCTAAATAGAACAGATAATTCACTGATCTGTTTGATCAGCTGTGATTTGTTGGTTTGAGGCATTTTGATTTGTGAACCCCAGGAGTCCTTCAGCAGAGTGTCATCCCCTTCAGATCCCTTCTTTAGATAGACAATTATAGATGTTGCATAAACAAACGTGTTACTCCAAGTTACTTTCACCCATTCCCAAAGCCTGGTTCATGGACCTCCAAACCTTCATTTCTAGCTACAGTGGTAGTCGTGGGACTGTGATAAACAGCTCTGGGAATCAGAGCTGCAAGGTGATCAAGAAATACAAAGGTATGCTCTAGTGCTCTTCCCATCTTGGAAAGCAAGATAAGGTGTGTGAGCAGTATGTCAAACCCTCGTTCTCACATTGTGGTTTTTATATACAATGAGTCTAAGAAAGATGAATGTTGTAAGTGTAACTGTACCTTTCCATTATGATTGTGAATTTGTGGAAGAGCCAATAACTTCTGATTTACACAATTGACTTCCAGTGTAGGGGAATTTAAAATAATTTTTCAAAATTCACAGTTTTAGTTTGAGTAGAATTTTTTTTGTGTTATTAAATCATAACAACTCTAAAATTAATCCCCTGCCAAGAATTGAGATCACCATGGCTGTTACAGTAATTTAAACTGATGCAAGTTTTGGTTGCTGAGTCAGTTCCGTATGCTCTGAATATATATGCAGTCATCATAGCTGAACTATAGATGGTACAGCAGCCTGGTTCAAAAATATTAATTGAAAAATTAATTGACTTGGATCAGAAGGCTTCTTCTGTGTTACTGAGAGTGGATGAAAGAAAACAAAGTATAATGATAAATGACTACTGAGGTTGCTTTACAGAGTTAGGATGAAGGGAACTATAATGGGTCCTATACTATTTAAAGTTTTTATTCATTATCTAGGAGAAGACCTAGATCACAGGTTAATTAAATTTTTAAGCTATTCCAAGTGAGGAAATAGAAATATTTTTTTTGAACAGAAAAATCTCAAAAACTTGGAAATATAATAAATATTTTTGGAGGATAGGGAAATTTCAATGTAGACAAGTTGGGTGGCATTTAATCCTGGTGCTATTGTGAGGAGTAAACAGAAGTCACAGGAAATGGCATGTAGAGATGTTAATACAATGAAGCTTTTTCGGGTCAGGAGGAAACACCAGTAACCTCCTCCATCCACCCAGTCACAAATACCAACTGACTGCAGCAGTTTTTCAGTGTTCAAGAGCAGTTGTAAACACTGTGTAGTACCTCTACAAAAGTCCTCACTGCTCCATATCAAAGCCTTTCCTGACATTGTCACAAGCATCCTGTCATTATGGAGCCAGGAGATTTTACTGCTGTGATGCCAGTATGCAGTGGTAGAGGTTGGGAAGTTCTTTTGGATCAGTATGGGATTTGCGACTAATGCAGAATAAAGGTTTACTGCAACTGTATATGCCAAATACTGACCTTAAGCTTGTCTGGGTCAGGAGATGGACAGGTACCCTTCCAAAGTGACCGTAGGGGTGCAACAGAGCTGACTGAATTGCCCATGAACTAGCAGGGGTGGTCCCAAAGCCCTTCTTTTCTTCTGCCAGTGTTGCACTTGGCCAGCACTCTGCACCCCCACACCTGCCTGTTCTGCTGATTTTGGCATGTGGGGCTGTGTTGCTTCAGCAGTTCAGCCTGATAACCTGGCAGTGAGCCACTCATTTTTTTTTTTTTAGGCTAGTGCAGTGCTGAGTTAGTAACTGCAACCACCACAGCAGCAGGTCCAAGGAAAAGTGGGATAGCACAAGAAGAGCAGGAGCAAGAGTCTACAGCCAGGCCACAGAGGTGGGGAGGGAAGGGATGCTCCTGGTTTTTCTGTGGCATAGCTGAACAGTAGTTCTGCAGTCCTCATCGCTCTGCAGAGTTCTCTGCTCAGGCTGGCTGGGTTGAAGGAATGAGATGGTTACCATGTGTAGTTTCACCTTTTATTTTCCTGTCTGCCAGCTGGGGATAACCTCTTCAAGGAATGAAGGGATTATAAATCGACCATTGCGTTATTTGAAGAAAGGGAACGTGCAAGTGCCTACATAAAATCTTAGTGCAATAGTTTGTCTCTGTACATGTATGAGCTTACGTCAGCAGAGTACTGAGATGAAAGTGGAAGTTTGCACTACAGTCTGCAATGGGAATGTAGAGAGGCACTTGAGATGGGTTTGTTTGAATTGCTACAGTGGTTTGTTTAAACACAAATCAAGTAAAAATACCCTCTTCCACAGTTATATCTAGCTTTGCTTCCACAACAGGCTTTGGAAATTAGAGATTAAACCTAAGATTAAAGCTGCTTGGAAGTAAGCGAAAAAAAAAAAAGCTTGTCTCCTTGCTGGCCCATTGAACATACATTGGATCACTTAAACATAGAATATATCCACTTTAAATTCCTTTCATCAGATGCACACTTTTATTAATAGAGTTAGGTTAAACTTGTTCTGAGAAAATGTAACACTTGCCTTTGTGGGTAAGCAAATCCAAACTTTCCCTTTCTGTCCTCCCCCAAACTAGACTGGTGGTGCAATAGGTGTAAAGTTGGCTTAAAACCCTCGTGAACTTTGCAGCGGCTGAGTTCAATGTGGTGTTATCCTCAGAGCTGATGTCACAAAATCAACTGTGGTCTTGAGTCAGTGGAGAGCTCTAATGCTGAGCAACTGGAAAATATCAGTGCATTAACTTCTCATTCCCTATTGATCCCCACACAGTTTCAAAGAACTCTATTACAAAAAAAAAAGGAAGGTTTTAAGCAGGGATTACTTTTTCATGTCTTGTAAAGAATACATTATGCGTGTGGCAAGCTAAAGCTTTGAAACTCAACTTCCATCTGCGCTCCATGACAGTATTTTATTTAATTCCATATCTAAGAGACAAGGTTTGGGAATGGAATTAGTTTGTGTCATGCACAGTTCCTGTAGAGATCAAAGGCAGACCTGTTAATGCAACTATTGCTGTTCATGAGTTTCGTAGCCATATGAGTTTCAAGTTAATTATAAATGCTTGTTTAATCATTTAACAATAGGGTATCAGAGTCTCATCTGGGCATAATGCATATAGCTCCCACTTTTTTTAATTAAAGCAAGTTCCTACCTTTTTTCCCAAGAAATTAATTTTGGTGGTAATGCTCTAGGCTCTAGCAGGTCAGGATATGCAGATCTTCTTTTAAATGTTGGACGGTTGCATGATGAATGTCTTTATTTTATTATCCCATAACTGCCCCTCCCTCCCTTTGAACACCAGGTTGTGTAGTAGCCTGGTTGTCACTCTATGTGGCATAAATTGCTCTAGTTCAAATAGCAGAATTCTTTTTGTGCCATTTTACTAAAAATTGTGTGCATTATCCCTAGGAGATAATGCCTTTTGAGATAAATTAATGCATTTATCGTTGTAGTTTATGAACACATTATTTAGTGGATTTTAAACCTGAAGAGGTAAGTAGGGCACCTGTCTGACCTTCATATCACAGACCACTGTGATTTATTTGAATATTGAGGATTAAGTCTAATTATTTTAGTTAAGATAAACCATTTCAATCCCCTGGAAATTAAATTCTTGTGCACTAGAGGAACCAGCCACAGTGCCAGCAATGCCTGAGGCACTCGGAGCAGCAAGGAATGTTAGATGAGAAATATGGATGAATCAACTTGAGCTGCAGAGAGAGCAGCCTCCTCCACAGTCCTGGATCCTGCTTGTCCACAGAGGTGAGGTGAGCAGGATGCCCTGATCAGGCATCATGCGGGGGTCCTTCTCTGTGTCAGCCAAGTGAGTGGAAAAAACAGCTCTCATTGCGCCAGATCTCTACTGTTTCTGAGGAAGAAGAGAAATAAAAAAGAAAAACTCAGAAATCACTCAGTTGTGTATTTGGGGAAGAAAGTTCCTTCTTGACTTCTGAGGTGTGAGAGTTAATTATAGTCATCACACTGCAAGTAGTCAGGGTGCAGAGGACCTCACTGATAGTCTTCTCCTTGACCTATAAAGCACAAAAGTGTTTAGCAAATTCAGATTGCAGTGCTAAAAAGAAGCACTACAAACAACCACTTGGGCTGGCTTCATAAATGTTCTATAATCAAACATTAATTCTCATAACATTAATTGTAAGCCTTAATTAAACATGTAGAACTAAAAGCTATTTAAAAAATTAAAGAAAATTAATTTTTCCCATGGCCTGAGTGAAACTACTGTCTAGTAAGCTGTTCTCTTGTTGGTAAGGAATGACCCTTGAATTTGCTAAGGTTCAGTGTACAGCTGTTGGCTGTCTCTGTCAGCAAGACTAAAGGTCCTCAGCTGACTTGATTTTTTGCAGTTTCCTTTTTATGGACAGTGATCCAGCCTTCTCTTGCAAGAAGAGGAGGTCAGGTTCTTCAAATGGCCAGTTTCAAGGCTGCTTCCGTCTCCCCTGGGTTTTTATGTGGCTGTTCTCTGAGCCCCTCTGCTTTCTAAATCCCTTCTGAATCTAGGTCTGAGAACCAAGCTGTGTTGTGTAGTCATTACTAGATTTCTGACCAATGCAGTAAGGAACTTTCTTCTCGATGCCAGAGACTGCAGCAGCCTTGGTATTATTTGGAGAATTGCTAAACAGGCACTGAGCAGACCTCCTGGATCCCACCCTCTGCATGGTTGGGTTCCCTGCAAATCAGTGGTGGGCACTCACCACAGGTGACACAGGTTTCAACTGGGCACTCACCCCAGTTGAAACCTGTGTCACCTGTGGTGGAGGGGAAAGTTGTGCAGCACTACTGATTTTCCTGTAATGAGGGCCAGAGCCAGTTCTTAATAGTGGATGTCATCATCTTTGCTGTGAATCTTCTTCAAGCACACATAGTTTGCTGTCTGAGGTGCTACTTGAGAACTTATTTTCAGCTGACAGCATCAGCGAAGATCAGAGTCTGTGTGCTTCTGGAGGGATGTTATATTACACACGTTTCCTTTTCATACAGACTTTGCTGCTATTTTGTAGTGTGATTGTCAGTAGAGCCTTTTTGATGCAGCACATTAGAAAGTTACAATGATATGTAAGTGCTTGAGCTGGCATCTGTGGCTAAAGCCTGGGGAACACTCCTTTTTCTAGGAAAATGTTTTCCTTTATATAAATTAAAATCCTATTGTTTGTCTGAGGGTTGACCTCACACATGGGCGAAAGGTTAAGAGACAGAAAGGCTTATCCATTTGGCATGTATGGTTCAAAGCCAGGCATGTTGCCAGTAAGCTCAATCTGAGCGGAGGACACAATTTTACATAAAGTTCATAATGGCATTTTTTAAATGAGCAGGAAGTTTTCTTTTTCTAATCAAAACCTAGATAATTTAAATATCTCTTTCTTTGGTAATATCCTGACATTGTCTGTGGATAAGGGACCCCCAAAGGAAAAGCTAAATGATAACAGCTGCCTGTGTCAGCCTGTTCCCAAAAGAGATCATCTGTCCAGCAGACGTCAGTGGGAGTCTGCCTGACAGAGGGGTGTGTACACAGAAACCAAATTGCAGGATTGGGATCTAAATAGGATTGTGATCTTTTAACTTCCAATCTGTGTCATGACTTCTCTCTGTTTATTCCAGTATTTGAGATCTGACAGTTTGCCTTTGCTCAGGTCACTCAGGGTTTTTCTTTTGGTGTTATATTACTGACTTAAAAAAAAACCCAAAAAACAAACAAAACTCCAAACCACCTGAAACCAGGGCTTGTCATTTTTCAAGAGTTTGGTTATAGAAGACAGAAGTGATGATAGCAGTTCTGAAGGAAACCATTCCCAAACTGAGAGTTCACGGCAATGTAAAGAGCAGTTGTGAGTATAAGAAGAGGTTACAACTGCAGAAAAAGTTTTCTTAAGGTTAATTGTATTTTAGGCAAGGCAGTAGGGTTCACAGAGCAGATGGCACAGGAAGGATTGCTCAGAGAAAGTTTTAACTTAGTAAAATCTCAAAAATCAGATTAAGAAGACAGATGGGATTCTGGATTGGAATGCTACCATTTAGGGCTTTTTTTGTCTTTTTTTCATTTTCCCAAATTATAACCTTGAAGATGCTGGAGTTTTTTTATACAGCTTACAATAAATTTAGTACTAGAAAACTGGGAGGGAGTTGCACTTAAGCATCTGTTTTCACGGTAACTAGTAGTTTTGGTTTGCACTCATTTGAAAAACAAGTAGGATGTTATTGCTTAAAAGAAGACAAAGGACTATATAAGAGAACAGATTTACACTAGACTTGCTTGAGCATATATATACATCAACCTTGATCTCTTTGTGGAATTTACCCCTTCATTTGCTGGTTTTATTTGCTCTTTTCCCATTTACCTCCTTTTCCCACTTTGCTTTGGGATTCTTGAAGCAGAGTTGGAGAGTTGCAGTATATAACATCTGTGAGTGGCCCATTTCTTCTTGCTCTTCTAGACATGGAGACACAGGCATTTTACTGATCCAGAAAGAATGCCTTTGCCTATGGTTTATCTTCTGGAAATGACAGTTATCCTAAGTGGTTCTTGCTTTGGACTTGAATCTTTCTTGTAAGAATATAAAGACAGGACACACACTAGTGGTACAGTCAAGTAACTCTGGTTCTCTACCTGTGCCCACCACTGCTATCAGCCATTAGGGAAGCACATGCCAGAGAGCTGAGGTCTGAAAGAGACACATTGACACCACACCAAGTCAGGAGCCAGGTACATCACACAGGCTCAGGTATAGCCTGTCCTGCCTGTGGCTGGCTTGTCTGGGGAAGTGAGAGAGGCACCAGCTGCCCTGGATGAGTTCATCAGCCTGGGGTCTGTCACCTCAGCCATCTCTGCTTTGCACTTAAATGGGGAAACATCAGCACTTTTCACCTTTATGTCCTGTTCCTTCCCCCAGGACCTCACTAGCAGCACAGAACAAAGCTCCTCCACAACTTAGCAAATATTCCTGCTGTATATACAATAGTGTGAGAGTGAAGCAGGCTTCCCTTTAGCAGTTCGTGTTCTCAGAGTTCATCTTTTGCAGTGCTTTCAGTTCCCTGCCTCCATCTGCAGATGCCCTGCTTCTCTGAGTCCATGTGTCTTTAATTCTGTGTGAGTTCCTTGATGTGGTAGACTGCAAAACTCAAGAGAAGTGTATCTGCTTTATACCCAATGTATGCTGAGAGTACCAACCAAAAAGTTTGCCAGATATTTTAAATACCCAATTCCTTAGTTAAAGTTTGCCAGATATTTTAAATACCCAATTCCTTAGTTAAAAATAGGTCTTATAATTTCTAGCTTCTAATTTATTTCATCTAGTATACCTAGTCTTTTGATCTAAGACCTCCCTATTAATTTGAGATCAGACTGATTTTGGGTCACTTGTCCTTACTCTGCTCTCTCATTTCCCTTCTCCAGTCCTCCTGATCCTCAAGAAGTGCCTGAATATATCCTAGCAATTCTGAAACTTACTGTCTCTTTTTATAGGTTGTTCTCATCACGTCACTGTTTGAGAGGATGTTTTCTTCAACAATTTCTTTCCAGTTTTAAGCTTTTAATCATTCAGTTGCTGTGGAAATTACAGTGATAACGTAGGTTTAATGTTTGTGACTTCATTGCTGCATTAGATAAGAAGAAGGAGCTGTCGCATGGGAGAAAGCCCTGAATTAAGCAAGTTGTATACGTTTCACATGTTTGTCAGGGAAGATAACACCTAAAAAGGAGTTAGAATTGTTCAGACTGCTAGGGTTTTCTCTAACTGCTCAGGAAAAAGACTTGTTAAGTATCCAAAAGAAGGAGAAAATAAGCCCCGTGTCTGATCTAGGGACTGTGTGGTTTGGAACAGCAGTTCCAGTCTGCTGCCTTTCAGGACATCAGTCTTCCATCTTGGGTGACTGCCTTTGTCATTTCTGTTTAGAAACAGGATTTTGGAAACCCCTATCCTTATCAGAAAGAGAAAAGGATGCAGACAGAAGCCCTTACATAGCTATGGAGTGAAAGATAAATTTTCTACTGGAAGTGACCATGGCTTGCTCTCTGATTTGGGAAGAGAAAGATGGATTTGTGTATACAGGAAAAATTTATCAGTTTTTTCTCTTGATCAATTTTAGTATTAGTCTCTATTGTAGAATTTTGGGTGTCTATAAGGAATTAAATTGATTTGATACTTCTGTTGTTTTCTTATCCTCTTCCTTAATTAGTATTTAATATTCCAGAGCTCCTTGGTTCCTTTTTACATGTGATTGTTTTAGAAAAGGCTAAACTTCCATGTTACTGAAATTGCTAACAGCAGTGTTCAGCTTGTCCTGTTCTCTTGCTTTTCTTTAATGCATCATATATTATTCTTAACCTCATCTATTCTTGCATTCTTTGCTAGGCATTTCAAAGTGGAAAATACTAAAAGCACAGCTATCTGGCTTTGGATCTAAGGATATTGTCTCTTTGAAAATGAAAACTTACACTGTTCTTTGTCCTCATGTTTATAAATAACATGAATATATATATTTTCCTTATTTGATTAATGTGCTTGCCTTTTATGTACACAAGATTTCACAAGTTGCTTGGTGGTCAAGGCAGGGTTTCTAAGGAGCCACTCTATACTGTGCACCAGAATATGTGGACACTGATTTTCAATGTACATTGCTTCCTTTGAATACTGAATGCAAAACTGGGAAGAAGTCCAGAATCTTTAATAGCTAGAATGTATTTCATGCTGATCCCATCTAAATTGGCATCCTCCTTTGCCAAGTTCTGAAGCGAAGGCTGTGATGATGATGAATTTCTCTAATGGGGTTTTTGTTCAGGGCTGCTTGATATTGGTATTTCCTGTACGGTAGGATTCAGAGAGAAGGTCCCTGCTTATAAAAGGGCCCAAGATACTGATCTTTCTGGCTGAAATGCCCTTAGTCAGATGTGCTGATATTTTTGTATTAGGTCCTGACATCCTTTTAAAACTTTTGGTTGTTACAGTGTGTTTCTCCGCATACTCAGTTGTGTCATTTTAATATTGAAACTCACAACAAAGATTTTAAGTTCTTTGCTTTCTTCTTGGTGTTATGTCTTGCTGACTCAGGGCTAACACCAAAATAAGTTTTTCTAATCACAAGGCATTAGTAATAGAATAGAACTGTACCACCAGTTCTGTTCTGTAGAAATCAGTGTATTGTTTTTGAATATATATGAATAGGAGGTCATGCTCTCTTTTCTAGGCATCACATGCAGAAATTAGTTGCACATGGAGTGTGAGCATTTTGCTTGTGAAAGGCTGAAGTCTCCTGACACAAGAAGGGAGTTTGCAGGGTATCATCTACAGCCTTAGGCAGTGGAGTAAGCTGAGGCAGGGAACTTCAAGCAAGAACAACAGAATTTCCAAAAACTAGGATGGGAATGAGAAAAAGGGGAGAGGGGGAGAGAAAAGAGGGAGGGAGGTGTTCATTTAAGAGAAAGGGGAAAGTGGGAGAGAAAAGAGGGAGAGAGGTGTTCATTTGAGAGAAAGAGGAGACAGGAAGAGAAAAGAACCCAAGGAGTGTCTTGGTGGAAGCAGTAGATCATTGCTAGGTCTTTTCAACACAGCATTGCATTTAAGTCATGGCTATTGCAGAAAGACAACAGCTGCTACTTTAGAGCATGAGGCAATGGAACTGTTGTAGGCACAGAAAAATAATCATAGATACTGAAGAATGCCTTCCAGAGGGACTGTCTTGCACAAGCCACTCCATTTTATGTAACAAAAGCCTGGTGACACAGACCACAAAAGCGTGGTCTAGTCATAGGAGTGCCCATAGTGCACAGATATTGTACATCTGGAAACATTTAAACTAGTAATTAGTTTCTGGAAAAATGGCAAATTACTCAAGAAAAATGTAGTCAATTGTGTTGGCTTCTGACTGCATATCTGCAAGATGTATGATTTTCCTGACTGCCTTAACCATCGCTTCTTTGCTTCTCCGCAGTAGTATGTTGGGGACAGGTGGTACAGTAGTGTCAGGACTGTTCTGTCACTGCTAGCACTCTACATCCCACCTAGTTGTCCTGTGCTTTGAGGACATGGACGTGATCCTGTGGGAATTCACCATCATTGCTAGACATCACCAGGGAAGTCCTGTGCCAGCTGGGGCAATCTCTCCACCAGAGCTAAAAATCTCCAGCTGTAGCACAGCCTGCTCCATTGCCCACATTCTTTCTGGGCTTCCATCACAGCACATTTCCTCCGTTCCATTACTACACAGAATTGCTTTGGGAAGGGGTAAGGGAACATACCTGCCTTGCAGCCTTTCCATCTCCCCACTGCTGCTGGAGAAGGCTGGCTGGAGCAGAGGCACAGCAAGGCAGGGACCTTACAGAGAGTTGCCATGCCCTGCTGTCAGTGGCTAACACCTGACATTTGATAGCACGCATTTAGAATTGCCAGAGTTCAACAGCCCAGTATGATTGACATGTTGCCCATTAAAGGGAGTATTGCCTGCCCTGGTGATGTGCTGCCCAGCTGCATGGATGTCACAGGTGGAGGATAGATGCCTCCACAGTTGAAGGTAGCTGTCAGGCAATAATTCAGGACCTGGTCTGGCTTGTGGCAGAATCTTCAGTGTCTTTAAAGAGTGACTGCCTGAGATGAGACCTCCAGGCCAGTCATATGTAAGAAGTTGTATGTGGCACCAAAATGTCAGAGCCTGGTGTCTTTTCAGTCATTGTGTCAGATACATGTGTCAGCATGTTCTAACTGCTGCCTCCCATAGAAGCTTTTCAGACAATAATCACTGTGATTGTTTGTCATTACAGAAGTAACGCTGAAGGTCCATGTAAGTGATGCCAGCACCCATCAGCCAGTAACTGAAGCCTTCATTGAGATTTTTACCAACCAGATCTCCATTGCATCTGGAACCTCAGGAGCAGATGGCACTGCCTTCCTCAAGTTTCAGTATAAGTTGGGCAATCAGCTGATAGTGACTGCTAGTAAACATTCATATGTGCCAAATTCTGCACCATGGAAACCTGTAAGATTGCCTGGTAAGAGATCTTTATTTTTGTTCTGAGGTAAGATTTTGCATCTAAAGGAAGCTACACAGTTTTGTATGATGTGTTTCAATGCTTGCGATCCTGGGTGGGAGGAGAAGCATCCACACATTTCAAAAATAGTAACATTTCTTTCTCAGTTACACTGCAACATCAGGGCTGAGCAGAGATTCCCTCTCCTTCTGGCGGTCCTTGATGCAGTGCTACATCAGTTTTCAAACAACTGCTGGTGCTCTTACAGCTCCATAGAAAAGAGAAATCTATTCCAGATCTTTTTATTTATAGGAACTCTGTTTCCAAGAGCCTTGTTTCAGAAGCTGTGATGTACTATTGCTTCTCTTCCAAGGTGAACAACAACTGTTGCACTATAGGTTGTAGTGTAAAAAAAGTCCCGGTCTTTTAGTTCCTAGCCATGTCGATAGAAAGTGTTATGTTACCCAGATGTAAGGACTTTTACTAACTTAATTAGCATGGTTTTGCTTCTTCCACAGGCAAACAAATATAACAATAATACTTGCATGTTAGTTTTTATCAGAATGCCTCAGAACTTTGCATTAGTTATACGAGGGGAAAAATTGAGTCATGAAGCCTATTTCTGTACTACTAAAAAGAACAGATTGAGGGTGGCTTTCAAACCTTGAAATGTAGCATCCGTATGAAGACCACATCCCTGGTTTCATCTGCCTTTCCTGTAATCCTCAGCCACAATTAGAGTCCACATAATTTGGGAATGGTCCCAGGCTTGTATTATACCCAAATCACACCTAAATAACACACACCTCAGATTTGATAATTAACCTGGGACAAAGCCATGCCAGGTTTTAAGTGCACTAATATTTAAATAGTATGCATGTTTCCAGGGCAGTGTTGAATTCCATGCCTTGGCTTCATTTTATTTATTAATATCAACATAGCCAGGAGAACTGCGTGACTTGCTGCAAAGTCAAGTAGCAAATGTATTTTCGGAAGGGGAAAGGAACGTGAGTCTCTTGAAACCCAGAATTATGCTTTAGGCATTTCAACATGCTGTTTACTTATATGCATTCACTTACTTTGATTAAGATAAGACTGACTTCCTCCACATTTTCTGTACTGTATTCTGCCATGTTTTTCAGCCGCTTAATGGAGCTACGGCAAAGACTAAGTCAAGCTCCTTGGAGTGTAGTGAAAGAATAAGAAGCAACTGAAAAATGTTGCAGCCAAGAGAGCTTCAAATAAATAAAAGGCAACAATTCATTACAGCAGCAGCAAAGATTGGAATAGGTTACCCAGAAAGGCTGTGAAATGTCTAAAGACATTCAGAACTCAACTGGACAACCCCTGCTTGGTGGGAGCAGATGACATCCAGAGGTCCCTTCCAGCCATAACTGGTCTATGACTCTGTTTAGAAATTTCCTTTGGGTTTTCTTCTCTTTAAATAAGATGAAGTGCAGCTTCCTCAGCATACTTCATGTGCTT
Organism: Dasyornis broadbenti; assembly: GCA_013397935.1. NCBI lineage: Eukaryota > Metazoa > Chordata > Aves > Passeriformes > Dasyornithidae > Dasyornis > Dasyornis broadbenti. Next base: position 839,157 of record VZRN01000408.1, read on the forward strand.
TTAAATGATTAAAGCATACAATAACTTTGCCTTGTGTGTCTTATCTTTCTGTCTCATACCCGTGGTCTTTTGAATGAGAGGTACTCTTCCATAGCCTGGAGTTTGTTTGGTTACGTTTTTTGCTTGTTGCTTTTCTTAAATACAGATTTTGAGGGAAAGGAATGAAATAGGGCGTTTTTGTTTTAGTAAGTCATTGAAATTTAAAGAGCAGTAATTGTATAGGTTCCACAAAATCTTTCTTTCCATGGCTGAAACATGAGCTTATCTCAGAAAGTAGATTCGTTTCACCTCTGATCCTCCCCCACTGAAACTGGTAGATAGTTTGCCATTGATTTAATTGGAAGTAGAATCCTTTCTTTTGCTTTCTGTACCTGTGAACTTTCTTTGATTAAAGAAACAAGTTACAACTTGATATGCCCTATATAGATTTAATAGGATTGTTCTTTGAATTAGTCCTGAAAAGGTACATGACATAAAAGTTAAGGACCAAGATACTTAGGCTTTTACTTTTTATGGTGACTAAGATGCCTATAGTCTTCAAAAAGGTTTCCCAGAACTGTTTGTGTTTAAATGCCCTGTATTTAAATGCCTATTATGCTTTTAACCAGCACAGTATAGAACTTCTGAAAAATGGACAAGTTGTTTTGTTGTTATTTTTAAGCTGGTTTGAATGATGGGGAACAGGCAGCATATCTCAATCTTCATTCTGCAGTGTGCAGTCTGGGCACACCCGTACAGCTGGATCCTCATTTCCTAAAAATGCCTTTTAACAGTCCTAGGAGCTGTCCCCTGCAGACAGTGGGATCCCCCACTCTGAGCAGTGTTCCACCCATGGCAGTGTTTTAAGCTGATGCGCCATCCTGGGCTGTGGTTAAATGAACTATGGCCATATTTACCTGAAATGAGAAAATAATAACCATGAGCAGGGAGTAGATTTGAAAGCTATAGTATGGTAATGTTTAAAGTGCTGTAGCACTCCTTGTCAAAGGATCTGGAGTCTTCCTTCCCAGGCAATATGCATTAGTTACAGCCTTATGCTGAAAAGCTATGCAGCCACTGAACTTGTGATATTGTTGTAGTAGCTTCAAGGAGTGAACATCAAGGGTTTTCTGTTCTTATAATTTGGCAGAAATTAACTTTTCTTATATTAACCAAAATAATTACTAGCTCTTTACTGCTTAAGCAGGAGGATTATTTATTTACACAGTGATAAATGGTAGGAGGAAAAGATTTAAGATCTCTTTTTGTATTAAAATATTTATCAGCAGAGCCATGATTCCACTTATTAACTGTTCATTAATTTAACATCACTTGAGTTGTTGAAGTGTTTATGATGGAAGATGTGTTCATCTGTCTGCTCTTAACTACGCATAGATTTTTCTTTGTGAATAATGTGGAAGAAAACATTTGTGACTGGTAATCCTTATTTAAAAGGACACTTCTTTTGGAGTGTATGCAATGAAGAGAGTGAGTTACTGAGACAGCACAGTTCAAACTTAGCTGGTGGGATCGGTGTCATGGTTTAACTCCAGTCACCAACATCTGCTTGCTCCCCGCCAGCCTCAGTGTGGTGGTGAGGAGAACTATAAAAAGGTAAAAACAGTGGGTTGAGATATTAAACTGTTTTAAACTGTTCTTAATTGAAATAAAGTAAAATTTTATAGTAAGATGAGACTAACACAAAGAGAGTGAGTAGTAAAACCCAGGTAAAGCAAGTGATGCTCAATACAATTGCCCAGCCGGTCCCTGAGCAGCAGTTTACCCTTCCCAGACAACTCCCAAGTCCTTAACTTAGGGTAAGCACTACTCAGCAACACCCAAACCATCGATGTGTAATTGACATTATTGTCATCCCGAATCCAAAACACTGCACTGTACCAGCAACAGAGAACAAAATAGCTGTATCCTGGCTGAAATCAGGATAGTCAGTCAAAACAAACCATTGTATTCACTGTGGTGAAATAGTTTTAGGAGCAGAGAATGATGCTTATGGTATTTCTGGGAGAGGAGAACTCATCTGGAATAGTTTTACCTGTAAAATAAAGCAAAAACTGAGAAGGCAGAGTATAGTATTTCAGGACTTGTCCTTGGCATAGTCATTCAGGGAAGTGTGTGTCCAGCTCTGGATCCACGCTTCAAGAAGAACATTGAAAACTGCAGTTGTATCAGGAGTGATTAAAAGATTGGAAAATAAGTTTTACAGGGAAAGACTCGGAAGTGCTTAATTTATTTGTTCACTTGCGAGAAAGTTCATGGGGTAATTTGATCATAGTCCATCAATACCCTCATAGAGAACAGGAAACGGGTAAGAGAGAATTCTTCTGTCTGGCAGGCCTGTATAAAAAGAAGATCAAATGGCTGGAAATCTAACCTCTATAAATTTTGATGGGTAAAGGGGCACATAGTTTAACTGCCCTCATAATTATTTATTAGAACATTGATGTTGCGGTGTGTTCTTCACCACTGGGCACTTGTAAAAGAAAATCGGAGTTTTTCTACAACATGTTTTCAAGTTTCAGTACAGCTATGGAATCTGCAGCAATAATTAATTCAGGGAAGGCTGTAGTTATACAGGAATAAGGCTGGATCATCACTGTCATCCTTCTGGCCTTGAAGCTGTGTCTTTCTGTCTTTGTCATGCTGAGAAAAGATTGTGCAGAAAAGCCCAAGGGAAGTTTAGAGGTTATATATTCATTATAGTCTGGCATATATGGAAGAAGATGTTAGCATGGTTGATTGTATTGAGCTCCCCAGGGTGTCTAAATTATATTAGCTTTCTTCATACAAATTAAGTTATTGGAATAAAGACAAATTTTGTAATTGTGTGGCCTTAGTGCTACTTGCACTAGGCTTTCTTACTTATGTTGCCTAATGTGTAGATCTGTTTCACATGTAGGGCATTGGAAAGAAAATTCCCAGCTGTACTTGCAATAACATGATATTTAATTTTTATTTATTTTAATGTTTATATATATTGTTAAGACAATCTTTTAGATGGTAGTTGTTATCAGTGTGTTTCTCCTACTTTCTTCTCCTTTGTCCTGTACTTCTCCCAAACACTAAAATCGCTGATCTTTAAAAGGAGAATATATTTCTTAAAGCAGAAATAGTGTAGTCTCCTTATTGGTAGCTAACATCTATATGGTCTCTTGGGTTAAGTAATGTGTATTAATCTAGAGGAAATTTTAAAAATTCCAGAAAAATCAGAAGAGTTTGTGTTGCTCTTCTGTTGACTGGTTCTGGAAATGCCTTCCTCAGCTTGTGTTTGCTTCAGAGTGGGGTGAGTAATCTCCAGGTATGGGATGCTGCCCAGTTACCAAAAATTACTAGTCTGCATTAGTCTTCTCCTTCTATCTTTGAAAGCCCCATGTGGACTGCAGGCAGTCATGCTCCTTACTGTTTTTATGGATGCAGGAGGCAGGTGGGGGTTTTCTGGGTCTGAAGAAAGTAGCATGAAATTCTGTCCTGTTTTTCATTCTGCAAAGATGTGTGTGCATAAAGACACAGCCCCCCACAAGGGGTGTCAGTACCCAGCGTGAAGGGAGGTCCTTGCAGTCAGACTTCTTGCAGCAAATACCATTTATCTGTCCCCTTTCACACCACTGGTAGGATGACAGTAGTTCTGCTATAAATAGCCCTTCCCTGGTTAGGTGGTGACTTAGTAAGTACATGCTGCATTTTAAAGCAAATTATTCAGACTTATTCATCATACTTTGCCTTTCTGTATGACTTATGTAAGCATCTCAAAGTACTTAAAAGTTAAGTTTCATTAAAATCTTCCTGAGGTAAGAAGTATAGCTTTTGCACAGAAAAATAAATCAGCCAGTCTGAGTTAGTGTTTCATTCCTCTTTATGTATTTCAAGTCTTTCTGTGGAGCTGGGAATTGCTTCATGTAAAGCTTGAAACCCTGCTTTACACTGCACTCTTCAGTGCTTTGAGCTACCATGCATGACGTGCAGGAGTCAAAGCATAGAACATTTTGTTTTGCTCGGTAATTACTCTGGCAATTTAACTGTTTGGTTGAGAAAATGCATGTGGTTTCTGTCATGTATACAATATGATTTTAATAGTTTGGGTGGCCTGCTTCTGCAAAAATGTGAAGAAAGTAAGCACTGTTGTTGTTGGATTATGTTTATAAGAATTTAAATATATTCCACTTAAACCACTTCTCTCCCACAGTGTTCTCTTCACTGAGCCTTGGCCTTCTTCCTGAACGCTCAGCTACTCTGATGGTCTATGATGATATAGTCCAGATAGTCTCAGGATTTCAAGGTATGCTGGCTTTTGGAAGTCAGAATTTAAATTTGAGGGACACTAAACAAAAAGCATGACAGTCCAGTGCTTTCTGAACTCTGTCCTGTGAGTGAGACTGGTATTCTGTGGGGAGTTCTGAGTTCCCTGAGGAATGCTTCTCTGTGGGATTGTTTTACCAAATTAATAGCTGAATTCATCCCTAACTGCTGTGACTAGGGAATTCAAGTTACACGGTAATAAATGAGTTTGGACTTCGGTGTGCCATTTGAGAGCTATGGATTAAATTTCTTGCGCTATCTGTTGGATGTTTTTTCATCTAGCCTCATTTAACCATTCTTGAAGTAGACATTTTCTGGTGTTCCTAATGTCTAAGGATTTTCTCTGGTTTTATTTTGTTTCTTGCATCCTAGTGTGAATGACTTAGAAATCTAGGGCATAAAAAACCTGAAAATTTCTCCTATCTGCATTGTTGTATACCCCGTATAAAGTTGCTTGTCCTGTGGACCCCTTGTCAGACTGCCTGCAAACCCAAATCCTACAGGTTGAAACCCACTGTATTAGGAGAATGGAGTCTGAATAACCTTTTTGTAAGGCCAAACATAGATGTTAAAGCAACTGTAGTATCAGAGGAACAGCGTTTTCTGAACTGCACAGTGAAGAATAAAATGTTCATCTGACTTAGGGATTAGTCCAAATGATGTGCTGGCTGAAGTAAGTATGTTAACTAAAGAACAGGAGCTTTTAAAACACGTTGAACCAGAATAAGGGAACATCCTTCCTGTGGGCACTCTTAAATAGTGTTTTATTCACAGTAAATCTTACGCTTGCCATTGTTCTAAACTCTACTGGGTAGTTAATAAACAATGGAATAGTGGCCTCAATAGTATTCCAAGATAACCTTGTACTATCTGAGAGAGTATAATACAATTATGCCTTCCTGACATATTTTTTTAGTTAGAAGCCATCCAGATATAATAGGCTTTTCATTAATGATAGCACTAGATATGACTGGAGCTGAAAATGCATTAAACAAATTAGGTAGCTGGTGGAATGCTCGGAAGGAGCTGGAGAAACAGCTGCTATACAGATATGCTGCAATTTGAGATCTGGACATTGTCTAATGGGGTAAATTAGATGGACGGTGAACTGTCTTAGAACACAAGGGATTCCATTAGGCAAAACATGAAACATTGTTTACCAACAGTATTCCACTATTATGCTGTATTAAATACTCTTATTCTTATGCAAATGTGCTAATATTATGCAATTAACTGAAAAAGAACAGTATTTTCATGTTCAAAGCTTCCTTCAAAAAAACGGGGGATGCTAAAGGACTAAAGGGATATTTAACAGCTGAGTGAGACTCATAAATATTTTCAACATAATTTTCCTTCCTTCAGTGAATTGATGTGGTGTGTTCACAATATATATAAATTAGAATAATATAACTGGCTCTACTGTGATACCAGAAAAAAAGGATAAAGTAAGAAAGTAGTACCTGGAGTATTCCAAGGACTGGGATTTGAACTCACAGTCTTGCCCAGTAAAATCTGTTCTTTTGATCCAGTCCGCATTTCTTTTCTTGGGAATCCTCTTGTGATGAAGCCTAAAAGAAAGACAGCCTAGACATTGTTCCAGTATTTGAATGGAGCCTCTCTAGTCTCGATCCAAAATCCTTGTGACCTAGTTTTTCTCTGTTATTTCTCCAATTTACTTCCCAGTAACCTCGTGCTGTTTCAAAAGAGCTGATCAGGAGTTACCTTATTGCAAAAATGAGACCAAACTAGAACTCATTATACCAGGAACAGGCTGGGAACACTGGTGTTTGAAGCACCAGTGAAAAGGAAAGAAAGGCCTGTCTTGGTACACTAAGTTGCCAATTGCATTTGAATAATTAAGCAAGCAAGAGACGTATTATGCAGTTGAGAAGTTTGTCTGAGTTGATGCAGGCAGCTCCATTTTCACAATGGCATTACAATCCACTGCTGTGCTCTGTCAGTAATTGTGAGGGATGGGGCTTGCCAACCACTGGGTCATTTAAGTTATTTAATACCAGCACAGTGACAGGCTGAATTTCACCATTCAGTGAATGGAAGCTGTATGGTAACCCTCCATCTGCCTCTGACCTATGAGCAATCAGAGCATGAATTGGTGAGACTTCAGATGTTACTTCACATAGATTAAAGCTCAAATGCTGTGGTGGCGCACATCACGCATCCAGTGTGACAAGAGGTGCTTTACAGGGACTCCTTGAGGTTACACCTTCAGGTGTGCACTGGCAAACTGGAGCTGACAGCATTTGAGTCATGGCTGATGTGTTGACAAGAGGCTGTTTAAAGAAGATAAGATCAGTGCTCAACAATCTTTACTTCATGGCAACGCACCATGTGGAAAGAGCTCACATACCCATTTTAGACTTGAATATTTGTTTGGGTTTTATAAGTCAAATCTGCATTTTATAAGTAAAAACTCAGTATTTTCAGTAATAGAAGGAATACTAATAATCTACTCCCAGTGATAAGTGATGACTTGTTGAAAAATACTCTTAAGAGTCTGGTCAGCACAAGTTTCTACCACTTCCAATTCCCTTAGTAAGTCTATCCCCAAACACACGCCCCAAAATCCACATTGCCTCTGGTGCAGGAGAACACTGGATTATCTTCTAGCAAGGTGGTGAGAGAAGGCGAAAGCCTTGGTAGCTGCTTCTCTTACAAGCCTTTCTCTGGAAGCTCCCAGTCTTCTCCAGTTTTGGAGTCTCTTACCATATGTGGGAGACCCAGTGGAGGAACTGAGGGGAGAGTGAGAGTGAGTGGCAGGTTTTGGGTGAACATCAATATCAAGGAATTTGTTATTCTAAGGTGTGAATTAACTACTCTACACTGATTTGTTGTCTGTGTGTGCACTTTCTACAGAGGAGGCTGTTTCTTCACCCTCAAAGCTTATATCTGAGTTCATTGCTGCACAGGTGTTCCTGCCAGGTTTTGGGGCTCAGCCATAAGAAGTCTTCGTGTTGCTTGTAGGATTGAAGGAATGGAGGTTGGCTTTCTGAGTCCTCCTTATCTAGTTAAAATTTGGCAGCTTATGGCTCTCCCAGAGCTAAAACACAGGCATTTTTTTTTAATAGAAAACCTATAAACTACTGTTTTACAGACTCAACAACAGTTACTTGGTTTCTAAGTTTTAATTACTTTGTATCTTTGGAAATAAAACACCAGTTTTGGCAGCTTGAATAACGCATCTCAACCAGAGATTTAGACAGCAGAAAATGCTACCATTTTACATTGAACTGTTAGTGATAATACTAACCCCAGTTTTTTTGTTGTGGGGTTTTTTTTTCCCATTTTGTTACTGTGAATATTTATACCCATGGGCTGTAGGAGCCCACTCAGCCAGCAGTGCAGTCCGAAGTTTCCAAAGTGCCTGAGCAGATCAGTCCGTGAGGTACAGCAAACTGTTATAGTATTGCAGAGCACACAGGAGATAAGTCTTGCCTGAGTTTGTTGCAGTCAGTTTATGTAATCTTTTGTATAGCTTTCCGTTTATGGTTAGAAATTGGATAAGGGAGATTTCTTCCCATTTCACATGGGTGTTGTTTGATGACTATGTTAAGCACTTAAGGATACTGCCAGTCTTGAGAGCCTGCTGTAAACACTTTAATGTTTCAGAAATTAAAAAATAAAAACAATTTTACAGCTTTTTCTTGCAGAATTACCAAAGAAATGACAGCTAAACAATGATCAGCTCTTTGGAGGTACTTACTCCTGTATACAGACATTTTTGTTGGCCAGTACAACATTTTGTTCTGTTGAGCTTTATGTTTTCTCACAGCTAGAGCTCCTGCTGGAAAATTATGCAAAAAGATATCAGTCTCTAGGTTAATGACACTGGCAGTTAAAAAGCTTAGGAGCGAGTCAAGCTCATTATTCTTTCTCACAGGGAAGCTACATGTAACTTAAAAGTGCTGCCAGAGACTAATGGGGAAAAAGATGCAAAATTGTTTTGAGTTGACATCTTTGAATCACATAGTCCAGTGTGAATTAATAAGAAAACTACTTGCCTCTTGATTTTGTGCTGTGTGGGAAGTGTTCTGTGTGTATTCAAAATGAGCTCTGGAGAATACAATAGCTTTTGATTTAAAAATTAATTTGCATATTGTGCACACGAACTTGCAGATGGAGTCTTGCTGTGTGTTGCTAAACAGTACTAATGGTGAGTATCCTTTGAAAAAGACTATTGACTGTATAAGCTGGGATTTAAATGAGACATGAAATGCCATAGTAGATGAAACAGTCTTAAATCATGTTGCAGCAAAGACCCTTCAATTAACACCTAGTGAGCTTGAAAGAAACACTAACACTGTACAAGACAGAGGAAAATAGAAAAATCTTCCATGCCAAGTAATCTGGTTCTATTTAGATGTGTTCTTTGCACGGGAAAATATGAAAATCTTTTCACCCAACATTTGTAAATGAGTCATTTCATCCAGTGATTTCAATAGTGACCAGTCTCAGTTCTAGAGTTAGTTTTCATGGCCAGAGCTTTGCAAAATCTAAATACAGAAGTTACATAAATTAATTGAGACTACAGGTAGAATTGTCTCTTAGAAAATAATTTAAAAGGGTATAAACTACATTTATCTTGCTATTTCAGGGAAAACAAAATTTGAACAAATACGGTGAACTGGATGCTTTCCTAAGTTTTTGCATACCCTGCCTCTGAACTTAGTTTTAGTTTCAGTTATACTCATTAAAAGAGGCATATAATGAAAGTGGAGGAGAAACAACGTAGATTTGACAGTAGGTGCTCTACAATTTTGCTCTGGAATACTTGTGGAGAAATAATGGCAACTGCAACGTAAATGACAGAATACTGGTGTTCTGTCTTTCATAATAGCCTTCGAATGTTTCTGTTCTTCTCAAGCTATTGCAATTTGTAATGAAAAAAACGTAAAAGTGCTTCCATGAATATAAACACCTAAATATTCTGCCTGCTGTGGATATAAAGTCGCTTTTAATATTTTTAGGTGCACGGACTCAGCCACAAGTTCACTTTCAGAGAAGATCTGTGAAATTGCCAGAGAACACTAGCTACAGTGATTTGACAGCGTATTTGACTGCAGCCAGTTCACCCTGGGAAGTGGACAGTTTCCCGTATTTGCAGGGATTAGATGGAAATGGAACAGGTAACCCACTACTTTGGCTGTGCTCTGATTTCATACTGGTCCGGGGCTTGACTTTTGATCATAATATTCTTTCCATTCCCCATTTCAGCAAACGTTCTTTCCAATTTGGGTGACATGATACATTCAACTGCCCTACCAATATGCTGTTCCAGTGAGCAAGAGGGCAAGGTCTGCTCTCCCTTAAATGGGGCCACTGAATAGCAAAGATGAAAACTTCTTGGCCTTGGGAGATCAGACAATTTGGTTACACTTCTAGTTCAGAGCTGAGTCTCCAAATGTGCTGCATGTGCACATAAAAGATGGAGATTAATGTGAAGGAACAAGAGAGAATTTAACTTGAGGATGCCATAAAATTTTTGTCCATCTTTTTTTCTACAAGTAAATAAAATGCCTATGTATCAAGGATTTCATACTGTGTTGTTTCAATGGCTTTGTTGGTACTTTTGAATGTAGCCAAAATGTGGAAATTCGTCTATCATCAGAAGGAAAACAATGAAAATTCATAGTAGAAACACAACCACTATTAAATTCAAAGTTGTAATGCATTTTTTATGACTGCAGCTGCCTGCTAGTCTTTTTCCACTTTTCATTCAGTCTTGAGTGAAATAATTGGTGTTTCATAGGTAAGAGAAGAACAGCAGAATTGAGAGCAAATTCTTAAAAGGTGGGTGTGAAAAGGAGAATAACTTGTTAGAAAGATATCAGTGGCCATGCAGTGTAGCAAGAGAGATTCATGCTAGTGATTAGGAAAACCTTGCTGTGGTGAGGATAGTTTAAGCTGTAGAATTAATTGTGTGAGGGTGTTGAACAGTTAGACAGTCACCTGTAAGGATGGCATTGGCATAGCTGAGCCTGCTTTGAAGCTGCCTAAATATCCCCTTGAGGTCTTTCCCTGCTGTTTCTCAGGGTGCATTTACTTGTAATGTGTTGATCTGAGAGACTTTGAATGCTAGGTCATGTGTGTAAACGGTAGCTTGCTAGCTTCCCCCTTCTTCCCTTTGTACAAATCTGCACATCTCCTTTTATATTACAACAAGAAATGTGTCTGCAACCTTACTCCAATCCTTCTGTCTGCTCCAGTGAGTACATCTCATCCTATCTCATTCTATCTCCCTGCCATTTTCCTATTCTCATCTTCAACCTTCAGTTTTCTGACTTTTCATACTCAGACATGATCAAAATCTCTTTATCTTTTTTAAAATGAAGGAATGCATTTGATCTCATTTGTCTACTTCCTCATCTCCTTTCTTTTTATCTCTAAACCAACTGAACAAACTGTTGGCAATGTGTGTGGGATTCCTCTTTCCCAAACCTTTCCTAAGTACTCTGCCACCCAGCTTCCCATTCTTGCATTTAGTTAGTGAGCAGAGATCTTGCCAAGGCTTCAGATGATCCCATCTCATGCGAACTGCACAACCAGGATATTGTCTTTCTCCTGTTTTACCTCCTATCCCCCTATAAAACAGATTAATGCACCCTTGGGTTTTTAGTCTTCTGTATTCTTGCATGACAGAAACTTTTCTGCTTGAGCACGGGGACCCTGGATTTGACGTTTAGCCTTCAGGTAAAATTATGTTATAAAAGACCAAAATGACTGGCAAAGAAATGGCATTTAAAAGACTGAGAAGACCTTGTTTTCTTAATACTGTAATATTCGGTATGGTATAAGACAGACTACAAATGGAATGTATTTTATTATATACTATAGTAGAAGTGAAATGTCCTCTGTTTCTAATAGAAGCTTCTCCTGATGTGGAAACATGAAACTTTCAAATCCTAAAGTTGTATTGACTTCCTTTTCTGCATCTCCAAGTGACTTGGTGAAGACTGCCAGGAAGACCTTTGAAAGCATAAAAAATTAGGTCAACACCTGCTGGAGAGTTTTTTAATATTTCTGTTCTCAAGAGACAAAGAATATTTACAAATTTTAGAATACTAAAAAAACTTGGCATTGATTTGCATGTGAAATTTTGGAATTTGGCAGAGCACTGTCTCTTCCCTCTTTCCCACCTCTCCTTCCCCACAATTACTCCTCTGTTCTTTCACAGTTTATGTACTTGTCTGTAGTGTTTTGGTTAGGCCCCTCCATTTAGGTCCCTCAGTATTTGTCCAGAGTGACTTTATAGTAGTTTTAGTTAAAACTCTGTGAGTTCAGTATTTTTCATAAAATCCCAACTGGGTGTTGAATTACTAATATGGAGCAGTGAAAATTCGTTGCATGAATCAGCATGTTGTAAACATAAAAATTTGAAGAATTTCACTGCAAGTAGTGTCAAATCTGTATAATGTTAGCTTATTGTTTATATTAATCACCAGCTGGAGAGCAGGAGGATGGTTTCACAAAATCGTCCTTTTGATCCAACTAAACAAGACTTTCCATCATCTGCCTCAATAGACCAAGCTGGCTAATAACCATTACTCCTCCTGCTTTTTGTGGCTACTTGCTTCTTTATAAAGTGTTGTGTCTGAAGTGACAGTGAATTTTATCTGATTATTTTTAAAGCTTTTTACAGGTCACCAGATGTCAAAAATGACAAGAAATAAATGAAAGCTGACATTTATCAAAGCACATTCCCTTTTAATCTATGTGGTGTGGGCTTATCAGTTTTATAGGATGGAAGAGTTTCATAAGGATTGATTTTAATTTGCCTTCACAACAAAAAAGAGAAACATTTTATCTTTTTAATGAGCATTAACATACTCTACAAGATGGCAAACTGAAGAATTATTTCTTGTTAGAGGTCATTGGATTTCAGAAATTTCTTCATCTTCTAATATAAATTGTTCGGTCCATTGCTGAGCAAAGTATTAGTGCATCTTAATTAAAAATTGTGTTTCACCATCAGAATGCTTTTTCTGGGACTGAAAAGTAATTTTTACAGATCCATGCTATATCAAGACAGTAATAAAAGAAGAATTCAAAACTTCCAATAATTAAAAAGATGCAAAATACTAAACATTATTTAATCCTTTATATTAATCTAAAATCTGAAGTTATACCTTTTTTCCATTTGGAATTTGTATACACAAGAATGTGATCAGGATACAATACTTGACAAGAAGAATTTATTTCTCTCATACCAGCCTGAGAACCTTAGTGGTCCAAGTCCTGGCGTCAAGCATCTATCTGACAAAAGTTACAGGTGCATGGCACAGGCAATGTACTGAATGATCGGGAATAAAGAAACAACTTTTCCTTCACCAATTTCTTCCTCTGTCTCACTGTTTTATATGCTAAGGTGTTAAGGGGACAATATTGTGCACCATTGGAGCCTATAATATACATTTACAGATGCATGGGTAGGCTGGCAACCTTCCCCTGCACCCTAGCTGAATTTTCAAAGCTTATTTCTATGTTTTTAATCTGTTAGCTCTTTGGCTCTCCTACATGGCCACCTTCAGAGTGCCTATTTTCTCAGTACTTTAATCCCTCTGTAAGATCAGCATCTGCTGCCCCTGTGTTCACAGTCAGTGAAGGCAGTGTGTGTGTCCCTTGCACATCAGCTGTGTAACACTGACACCCACCTGGAAATCTGGGCAAAGTGTGCATCGAACTAGATGCTTTCATAAATAAGCCACATGCAACATTACTTCTGGTTCTTTTCCGTTTCTTCAGTTCGCCAATCTTGCAAAATCCAAGAATTTGAAATTCGGAGAAGGTTTGTCATCTGTTTTCCCCTTCCCTTTACCACTCCCCCACCTCCTTTCCCGGTGATGTCTTTATTTGGTGAGATGTTACTCAGAGAGGTGAAATTTAATAAAGGCCATTTCTCAAGACTTACCTGGTGTTATGAGAAATCATAAAGGTCTCAATACTTTCCCACCATTCCCTCAAGTATACTCATCCTCGTGAACACTGTTGCTGAGATACGGCATGTTCCCAAGGACCCCTTAGTGTGCCACCACTGCTGGGTGGGAATATGCTCTCACAGGCAGTGTGCAGTGTAAGGCACCAGGGTTATAGCAGGGGTAATACCCCATCCCTGCCAGCCAGGCATCCCTCTTCCTTTCCCCGATTTGCCCTCAGCAGGAAGAGCAGCTGCAGAGCTGCGGCTCCAGCACGACGGGCAGCAGGGGTGGTGCTCTTAGCAGCTGTGGGCCTGTGGGGCTCAAGCCCCTTGCACAACTGGAAGTTCCATCTCTTCCAATTTGAACTACTCTTGCTATTGCTTTGAGCTCCAGATCTCCGTAGTTTTAACCTCAAGGGTTTTTTTTCACCTGGGATATTTATCCCATCATTGATTCATTTGGTTAAATGATTGAAGGGTTATAACGCTTTTTTAAAGCTTGTTGTCATGAAGTAACATTAATTGGCATGCAGTTTAAACATAAAGAATAATTACTGTCTTACATGGATAAGAAGATAATATTCTATATCCTAATAATCCATTTAGCTTTGTTCATTTCAATGAAAGGCCAAAGGAAATGCAACCTGACATTCTTAAACATGACCGATCACCTGTGAGGTGCCACTGCTTATTTTGGTGTTTGTTAGTTAACAATATGGGCATTTGAGACTATAATAAAGACTTGTAAGATTTTTTTTTTTTCCATGATTATGGCTGTGTTACTCATACAGATTTATTTTAAGATGAATTAAAATGAAAAAAATATATGCAGGAAATATTTACATTGTAGGTTTTTTGTCTTCACCTTTTTCCAAAATTAAGTGAAAAACATATCATATATATCTTCCTTGGATTTTGTGGCTTGAGTTTGGTTTTTTTGACAGGGGGAGGGTTGTTTGTTGGCTGGCTGGTTGGTGGGTTTAAGGTTCTTTTGTAAGGCAGGGAGGAAATTGCTGCCACCATCCCTTGAGAATTATGTTGATGCAGTACTGCAGTGTTGAACTACACAGGTATGATGTAGTTCATCATACTACATTAAATTCTGTACATTCTGTAGTCACAGTGTTCATTCACTCTCTCATTAGGAAACAGCACCAGGTATGATCTCACCCCTGTCACTGCCGTCAGCGTCCACCTCCTCAGCAGCGATGGGACCCCTGTCCCTGTGAATGGCCCCATCTATGTAACAGTGCCTCTGCCAGCAAACAGCAACTTGAAACACAATGCACACGTTCCAGCATGGAGGTTTGACCAAAAATTTGGTAGGTAACATCTCATTGTGGCTCCCTGGATGGCTTTTGTTTCTATCTAAAAGACAATTGAGTTTTGCTGATCAATGTATGGTATATATGCAAATATACTTGACTAGCATTGTGTGACAATTTTAGACAAAAATGTTTTGTAAATGTACCATTTTTCAGTTATTAAATATTTTATTTAAAAACTTGAGAGAACTGCATTTCACCCACGGACTGAGAAGAGAGATATATTCATTACAGCATTGAATTGGAAGTGTGTAGAAATGGAAACTTGCCTTATATTTGCCAGCAGCCAGCTGTCTGACTTTGGGTCCCTCTCTTGGCTCGAGCTCTGTTTCCTGCCTGCCAGATAGGAAATATAGTACTGACTTCTTTTGTAAATCTCTTTGAGATTTACTCGTACTGTCAGGAAAGTACATGTAAATTATTTAAATAAATTTTTAAAAAGCAAAATTCATGAAACATTTTGAAAGAACAGAATGACCAATTAATAAAATCTGTAAAATGCACTCAGGCTTTTATATTGCAGAATAGTGTGTGCCATTGTGAACAGGAGTTTTCCCAGAAATACATGGGTTTGGCTCTCTTTTTAAATTTATTTTCTTTATTTTGTTGTTAGCTGGTACACTGTATTGGTGTTCTTTACAGCATCAAAATTTAAAGGGTGAAGGAGTGCATAAGTCTTGTCCTGGGGATCCCCCTTCAGTTATTGCCCTGTACCTTTTGAAGTATGTACTGGATGGTTGTTAAGAAAAATGGGAGGTGAGAAAGGTAGATGCTGAGAGAAAAAGGAGCCAGAAATATGGGACTGTATAGACAATCAGTGTGGTTTGTCCTGCAAGGCAAATGTTTTGAGCCAGTTGATGATCATACCCAGAAGTAGAGCAATGAGCATGAAAGCAGCTTGTTGGAGGAAGGGAGGAAGAGAGGTGAAGGGGGAAATAATGTTTTTGTTTCCTTCCTGCCTCTGTTTGCTGAAAAAAGTAGTGTATTTGCAAACAGCATGCCTATGAATCTTCTGTCAGATGTTGCCTCTATTAGAGAGTAAAGCAGTATGATTTAGTGAAGAGTAAGTTTGAATATGATATAAAGTGTGATCATAGAAAAAGAGTGCAATTAATAGATTTGGCTTTTCCCTTAACTGTTGAAATGACACTGTTCTTGTGCTGTCCTGGCAATAGGTTTCACTAGATTCTTCCTGAAACTGAATAATTCTTCTAGAATCTATTTTGTTTTCCATTGTTAAAACAAAAAGATGGAGAAGACTGAGTCATGTTTACTTTCCCCACAAGAAGCAGTCCTTCCCCAATCCTTCCTGTCAGCTGTGCTAGAGCTGCAGCCTGCTCATTGCAAGTTACTCATTGCGAGTAAATGGTTCTGATTTTGCTTATGGAGCTTTCTCATTTATCACCAAATTTCTATGCCCCTTCAGTGAGGCCACAGAAGCTCTCTCTTAGTATGGAATATGGTTTTTACTTTTGTATATAAGGAGCTAGCTACCCTATTGCATGCAGTATATATTTGTATGGATCATTATAGGTTAGTTAATTAGTGTTGCAGGCTTGAGGCTCCCAGTCTTGAGACAAGTCCAGCTTTGTTTTATTCAGTTGACAAACTACTGGAGCACTTGTGTTATTGGGAGAAGGCAGCATGAGGATTGCTAAACAAAATACATCTTTGTCAGGCCACTTAGCTCTACAAAGCCGTTGAGAGGAAGGTATTGAACATTATATGCTCAGGCTCCACCTCACACTTAGCTGAAGTAAGCATCTTTCTGTGCAACCAAAGATGTTGAACAAAGATGCATTTTAAGCCCTGACTGCAGCATGCCAGTTCTAGTAGAATTTTGGCCTCATCCCAACCAATTTAAATTAGAGTAGCTTAATTTAATAAGTAGAGCAGCCACACTATCTTATGTGAGCTGCTTTAGCACCCTGAGGGCTGTCAAACTAGCCATATGTAGCATGAACATGGTGGTATCCTGTCATTCCCCATCCCTGTTGTGCTTGGACTGTGAAGGGAGATGGATGGATAATGACTGGGATGGTTCCATAGGGGAGATATCCTTAGCTGGCAGATAAGTTGTTGTAACCCATTTGCACTGCCAGATCTGTGCCATGTCAGGATAGGACCCCTAACCTGATTATTCTGATTTTGTCTTTCATTTCAGGGCTGCTTTTTTCAGTGCTGGTTATGTTTCGGTCTCTCCTTAATAGATTTTCAGTGGCTTAAATTTTCATACTTTTATCTGAACAGTAAGTAAATGCCACAAATAGAAAACTATGATTGTCTTACCAGGCACTAACACAGCACTTCCCTCTCGTGGATTAGCAGTACACTGGACACTTGTTCGTGCAAGCCATTGTCCTTGTTTAGAGTCCGTGTGGTTGTCATTATTACTGCATGAAATATAATTTCTGCTCCAAAAAAGCAGAAATATTTCTCATTTTTAGAGGGCGTGGAGAAGTGATAGAAATACTACAGATATATTTTAATCCTAAGTATCTCATACATTTTGCTGAGCTCATGATGAACTAATATGAACCCAGAGGCATCTGGTTGGAAGTGTAGAGATTTTCTTATTTTCCACAAAAATGAGGCATATTTGCATCTTATGGCAGCCAAAAATAACTAATGGCTTTTTAGGATGTTTACCATAAACAATCTGTATTTTCATGACCATGCTTTCTATCCTTGAGAGAGAAGGGGGAGAAGCAGCATAGTCTGCTTAAGGCTGAGAGTGGCTCCACTGACACTGATGAAACAAGCAGCCAGAAAAAACAGGCTGACATCAAAATAAGACAATCTGCTGCAACTATTTCATACTGTTCCAAATGAGATTTTTCATTATGAAACAAACCTACCACCTTGTGTGCACAGCAAGCAAATTAAAGCAATAATACCATTTTGAATAGTTAATAAAATGAAGATCAGCTGTCAATGCCCTGGAGATGTTTTCAGGGTAAACAAATACATGTAACGTTGTTCTTGTGTTGGTCCATGACCATTTCCTGCAGCATTTCTTAGTGTTGGTAATATAAACACAGATGTATTGATGTTATGGAGACATTACAGCTAAAATGCAACTTAATCTATGCTGTGGACATACCCGTGTCTTGTATTTCACACTACTGTGGGACAGTGATTTTATTTCACAGTACACTCTTAAAGATTTGAACATAGAGATAGGGATTCTCCTTTCTATAATCGGGTGTTCAGTGGGATTTTTTCTGGGGTTTGGGTTTTCTTTTCCTAACAAGTGCTGTGTTGTGTTTCTCAAAATCTGAGGGGGCTGAAAAAGTTTTTTTTCTTTATCTGTAAACAGATGGTTGGGATCATGACTTCTTCCATGTATATTTGCCTTGGTGTCAGTACGATTTACAGCAGTATAATTAATCTCTCTATTCTTGGATACCAAATTTCTGTTCAAAACTTCTTTCTAACCTTGTCCTCTTCAGCTAGAAATACCACAGATCCCAGGAGAAATGAAACTTTCTGCCTCCTGTGTCATCTCCAGCTCCCACCAGCTGGACTGAATAACACAGCACTTGCTCAGCTGTATTCTCTTTAGCTCCCATTTAAATGGTTTATGTTTTACGTTAAGGTGTCTGGTTTTCATTGGATTCAGTGAGCAAAACTGTAAGTCCGGCATTCTCCATTTTAAGTCTGCAATTTTATTCCATGTGGTATGAAGGCATTATGTTGCACCTATACCTCTAGATCCACATCTGGAGCTGCATGAAGAACTTTAAAATATAACCAAATATTCCAGTGTGCATAATACAAAAATTAGATTTATTAAAATGGTGCATCTGCTAATTAATTAATGCCATGAAATAACAGGAAAATTTTCAACACTGTTTTCAGTTGTGTGGCAAAGGACTCTGGAGTGGAAGGGTTAAACCTTTGCTCTTTTGTTCCTTCTCCTTAAAAAGTTATTTCTTGTGTACTACGTGTGAATGAAGTTCAAAATACTGTGTCTCTGTTCTTGCTTCTCCCCAAACACTTGGTGTACATCTTCGAGGTGACCTTGTTGTCTTTAAATGACTGGCTAGTTTGTAGAGGAGGATGTTTCCCCACTGCCTGAAATTTCAACCATGTGTTCATGTAAAGTGATGGCAGAATATGGAGAAAAATATCTTGGGGAACTCTCTGTAGCTTTGTAAAAACATTACTTGAAGTATTCTGCTGTTCTTGGTTGGTGCTTTCTGACTGCATTTAATGCAATAATAGATTTCTAAATGCATTTAGAGGCCTGGTACTTGTTCTTTCTGGGTGATATTCTGCTGTCAGTGGTAAAATTTGTATTGATTTTTGTAGAATCAGAATTTTCAGATGTTCCTTCCTCAGCAAAATCAAGATCATGTTTTCTGTACTCGAAAGAAGTCATGAGGATATATTTATGTGTAAGCTGTATTGGTGCCTACTTAAACTTGACTGCAATATTTTTTGCTGCATTTCATTGTTTTTTGTTCATAGTGTTTGTAGGGAGAGAGTGACAGCTACTGTCAGGCAGAAAATGTAAGCAGATTACTGTATATCTACCTGTCTAGTTCACCGTGCATTGTTTGAAAATAAGATGGTTTATAAAAGTCTGGGATCTAAGCTTCCCGTGTGGTAGCAATGATAATCCACCCAAAGAAAAGCTTGTCTTATAGTTAAAAAATAAAACATGTTTCTTTTTGTTGTGAATTTGATTAATTTCTGATTGCCACCACATTCATAACCCTGTGTGACTGACAGAAAATAATTATCAGACAGAAATGTTTGCAGTCTGTCACTTGACACTGGGTGTGAGTATGTGACCTTGGAGAGCTGGCCTGCATTTGGACTGCATGCAGCTGCACACAGGCCCTGGGACTTCAGGCACTTCTTGATGACTTTTAGTGGGTTTTCTGTACATGAGAAATGAACATGCTCAGGAAATCACATTCCTTGCCCCCAAAAGTTTGAGTTTAGTATAATCAGATCCAGAACACGTGGTTCTAGACCAGATTCACTGGTAATATGGTAATTTGATTGCAAAGGTGAAAACCACAAAAGTTCATGGTTCAGCTATTTCTGTAGTTTAAAAATTCCTTGACTATTTGATTTTGAATTCCTTTTTAATCTCAGCTGGAAAGCTTAAATTGTTCTTAAAGACTAAATACACTAAGGAATACAGATTCTTAACTAACTACTCTCAAAGAATTTCATATTTTATGTGTTGCCATAGAAATGGTAGCTACCAAACCCAGCTTTTTACCATGTACACTGTCTATATAATAGGTGCAGATATAATTTCAGAGTATTAGACAGACCTCAGCATTGAAAGGAAAAGAAGTTCTTCTGATGCTTCACAGTGTTGCTCACTGAGGTATGTTCTCGCTATCATGATTCCTCTGGAGAGGATCATAGGAGACAGTTGTGCTTATTTATTAATGTGTGTTTTCAAAATGGATGTTGTGGCTTACACATATGAAAGTGAATGAATGGATTGTTTAATCCTCTTCCCATCTTGTATACCATCCGAGCTGCAGTTATAGCAGAGTGGATGAGGTGAGGCATGGCATGATGGTGGAGCTTAAAGGGACATTGAAGGAATCAGTTTGGTGCCAAAGTGTAGTGATCTTTATGCAAATAATCTGCTAATATGTAGTCAAGGAAATAAAACTGGAAACAAATCACCTGTCTTTTGGGAGCAGGTTTTCATAATGTAATATCATGTAGATGGCCCTGTAGCTCCACCTACAGAAGCTGTGCAGAAGAAGGTAGGAAGAGGTGGGCATCAAAACTTCAGAAGCGGAGAAAAGACCTTTGTAATTGTGCAACTGCCTGAGTTGAAGAGGACCTGGAGATTAGTGGGAATCCAGGCAGGAGTGGGAAGTGCCTAGAGGGGGCTGGATGAGGCTGAGGAGGGCCTCGGAACCTCTTCCTCTGCAGCCTTGCAATGTCAGGTCAAATTCCTGTGTGCCTCTGCTTCCACTTCCAGGTAAAAAATAGAAACTGAATGTGAGTGGGATGGGAGGCTGAAGGAAGGAAAAACCATGCAGTGTTTTGCACATGTGCTTTTGTTTATTACTTTTTCTAATAATTTTGTCAGTAACTAACTGAATATGATGAATAATGTGGTAAAGCAAATTCTAAAGGCACTATATTTCACGTATGCCAGTTACTAAAGATGGTGGTCCAGCAGGCATAACTAAGCTTTCCCTTTTGAAATACAATTATTAACTAGTAATTATGTATGGAAGTCATTTTCTTTAATAGGTCCCTTCTGTTCTGGCATTCTGGAAGGAAATACTGAGGGGACCAAAGCAATGCAAGCAGTTCTGTGTACAACGTGCCCTGCCTTCTGCCCAGATGTAATTAAGATTATTAGATAATGAAAACTGGTGTGTTCTTTTGTTAAACACTTGACAGGTGATTTAATGGGAAAATGAGAAGAGATGACAAAACCCTCAGAGCTTCTCAGACACAAACAATAAATTGAACCCTTAGATTTCCTTGCCAAAATCTTCAAGGTATGATGGTAAAAGCATTTCCCTTTTAGTTCATGAAATAATGGTGGTAGTGCTGCTAGAACAGGAGTGGGATTTAGCCCTGGAAGGGTTATGTAACAAATTCTGTAAGAGTGGAAGAATAATGGGCTCTCAGAGCAGGGACGTTTATTTTTTGATGTTGCCTAGCAACCCTGAAAACAAAACTGTAATATTAACTTAAATACTATGAATTTTTAAACCCATGTGTATTGGGGGAAGGCAAGGAGGAGAGTAAGCTCCACCATTATTCAGGAAGGAATTTTCAACTTCCATTTCAGGCTTTCAGCTTTTTGGAAAATGAACGAAAATAAAACCAAAAATTTTATCCCTCTCTAGTAAAACTTCTCCTCCTGATGCAGATTAGTGGTGATTTTCTGTTGGAAGAAGAAATCTGATAAGCAGCTTTCAGCTGGTGGAATGAAAAGCTACAATTTATGTATGTCATAACATGCTTTAGGAAGTTATTTTCACAAACTTGCCCTTGATTAACTCTTCATAATAACACTGCCATTTGCAGTGTCTAAATCAATTACTTCTAGAAGCACTTTTAGTATGTTTTGAATATCCTTTGCTGTCCTACACTGTCTGATAACAACCTGCCTCATTCCTTTTGACACATATATCTCTGTTTAACTGTGAATCTATGCCTAAGCAGGGCAATCTTACGAGACATCATAGGCAGCACAAAAGTGATCCATTTTGAAAGAAAAGCACTTCTCATTAAGGAATATTTATTCAAAACATCTATGCTATTCATCTGTATGGTTAAAAGTACCTTTCTTTTCTTTCCAAAGCTCTTTTGTCCAGGGAAGATAATCTTGTGAATGAAAATGAATTCATATAATGGGGTTATGTTTAATTTGCTCTCTGACTAATTAAATCCTCTTATTTGTCAAACCTATTGGATGAAAATAATTCATGTTGTAAATAACACAGTTTTAGTTCCCTGCTTGAGTGCGATTGGAAGATCCTATTGCCAGTTAAAAGAAACAGAATGAAAAGCAAACAGTATTTGATCAATGGAAGAATTTTCTATCAAAAGTTCCAATGTAAAATTAATTTATGGAAATAAACCACCATAGCTACCATATACTTAAACAAGAAATATTTAGGCTTCATGACTGTCCTTGGGGGAGGCTGCTGGCTGCTGCACACTTCTCTGACAGTCATTTACCAGAACTGTTGTGGTCAGTGATGGGGGGAACATGCAATCAAAGTCAGCAGAAGTCCCTGCTGCAGTGGTGATCTGGAAGACTCTGAAATAGTCAGGTTGGGATGTTAAACCTGAAGCAAGCAGCTTTAGACATCCTTCTGGAGAGCCAAGCTCTGGGCTGGGTGCCAGCGAGCAAACTCCCCTCACAGCCAGGCCTCAAGAGGGCAGGTTGTCTCCCTTCTTCTTGGCTGTAGCAAGAGTCCCAGTCTCTCCCTAGAGCAGATGGTGGTATGGGGCAGGCCTGCCTCACATAGGCCAGTGGGAAGTTTGCCATTTCCTTGAGCTGGAGCAGCGTGGGATTGTCAGCATACAGAGTCACACATGGAAGCCAGAGGAACATACAATTCCCTGGATTTCACTACAGATCAATTTAAAATAATAGAGTCTAGCTTTAAAATATGGAAACAATGTCTTACTCAGAGGCATCATGTATCTAGGCTATGGAAGCAGATCCATTCGTGCTGCCTGGCTCCAGCAAGCTGTCACATTGAATAGTTGATGTCTTTGAAGACAACAGGGTGTCTTTTGTGGGCAAACCAGCCATACATGCAGTGACCTGATTGTGCAGGGGATAGTCTAGAATAGCTGTTCTTCAGTGGCTTCTCTGCAATAACTGCCCGTCTGGGTACTCTCCTTGCTGAAAGTTCCATTTTTCAGTCTGATTCAGAAGTAAACCAAATTAAACTACAAAAAGGTGTTGTTTCATGCTGAATGTGTCTTGAAATAGAGATTTAATGTGCAAACCTTTTGCTGATTAATTTACTTATGATAACCCCTTCTTGCCTCCACTGGCAAGACCTAAAAGCTGCCTGAGATAAATAAGCATGTTCATCAGAATCCAAGTTACTGCGAAGTATTAAGATGCTTCTCCCTAGCAGAATGTATTTCTCCTGCTCTGCTGAAATCTTGAACTTCTGTGATAGTTTTGGAGACAGATGGAGGTCAGCTTTCTTTTTCTGGTTGTTTTTTGATTTGTGTATCTTTAAGGTACTCTCATTTTTATATTCTTTGCCATGTTCTCTTAGCTTGCTTTTGAGTTCTGTATATGAAAGAGTGATGGGTAGATGCTTCATAAGCTTTTTAAGAAGAAATGAACAATAAATCTGTTAAATTACACTATTTATTCCAAAAAGTCAGTAACAAGCAGTATAATTCTGGTGAGAAAAGTGTTAAACTTCTAGGTTCTCCCCCTACTGTTAATTTGAGCCAGGAGACAGCTCCCCTGACTTGAATCTTGGATCACCATGTTGGCTCCACTGAGCAGTAAGAGAGGAAAAAGAGGAAAAGAAATGTAAAAATGATCTATAAGCAAGAATGTCTCTATATATAGAAATTTTCCGTGAAGCACCAGACAGTCTTTAAGAATTAGTGGTGAATTGGCCCAAATCATGCAGTGCTTACAAACTATACTGAGCTTGCTGTTTCTGTTCCAAAGAGGCATTGACAAGTTTTCTTTGGAACTATACAGTCTTGAACAAAAATTATCACTTCCATTACATCCAGCTCTTTTTACTAGTTTGGGGTTTTTTCAATAATCCTGTATTAGTTGTTACTAAATAGTTATTGCAAATCAAGTATAAATATTAATAAGCAGTGAAGCTCATTGATTTTGCTTACTTGTGTGGGGGGAAGAAGTAGATGTTACAGGGATATTCGGAGAATAACAAATTAAGTTACTAGAACACAGCCATACAGGGAGGTAAGACCTCTTTTCCCTTCTAAATCTTCCTGCTTAGTTCTGCAGTTGTAATCTTGACAACACAGAAGAATGAATGCTGCTTGTCCTTCTTCCATGTGCAGGCTATTATATAGGATCAGATAGAAAAAAGGACCAAATTCTTTACTCACTGCCCCAGTCTCCTCCTTTGCTTACAGCAGCAAGTACGTGACGACACAGTGGGTAATTAGCTTCATTTTTAGAACAGGAAAACATCTTGTTTTCCACTCCAAGGAGGAATCTGAGGCAGAGTAGGGAATTCCTTCTCAAGGCTGCACAGCAATGAACTTTTGGTCACTTAAGGCAGCATGAAATGGCAGGAGCACGGTCAGTCACTACCATGCAGTTGGGTTTTGCTCAACAGAAGGTCCAACATTAGTCATTACAGCAAGACATTGCGTGTAAGGAGCTACAAGAACACTGCTTATTTAATGATACTTGAAAAACAACCAGGAAATTAGAACCTGTAAGGACTGAAATATGGGAGAGACCTGGAAATAATCTGATGGATTTGCAGAATACTGGAGGTATGTCAGTTCCCCCCAGTAATACTAGGTTGGCTTTCAGCTATTTGATCACAAAAGAAACAATACAGGACTTAGTGTTTCAGCTGTTTCCACTCAAATTTGTTGCTGCTGTTGTGAAGGATGGAGTTTTTTACTTTCTTCCCATGATGTGAGAGGATGCTCTGTTTCATTAGGGGACTATTGATAAGTAAGAGGCAAATTTAGCGTCAAAGTGTTGGATGATGACAGTATTAAAAAAGGGCTGACAACGAGATTGTGTACTCACAGGAGTGGGTTCTGGTTCACAGGAACCCACACTTGGTGTCATCCCGATGAAGGAACTTGGGACAGTGCCATTTAAAAAGTAACTGTTTTCTGTCCTAATACACTAATTTGTAGGGTATGGTCAAAAAAAGCTGCATCACTCTTGTTTAAATATGACCAATATTGGATACATCTTTCATGCATTTGAAATTCTTAACTGTCCATGAAAGAGAGAGGGAATTGCATTTTTCCTTAGTTTATACAGACCAGCACATTTCCAGGAGTATGTCCAGCAGTTAGCAAGAGCAGGTGAACGAAGTGAGCAGCAGACAAGGGTGAAACCTGACCGAGGCATATACAGTAGACTCGTTTGCTTCCTTTGCAAATAAGGGATTCCTGTCATTGCTAAAATATGAGCAATCTGAGCTGCTGCTCCTTTGGCAGGACCGCAGCAGAGCTCTGCTGGCAGCGATAAGCCTGCAGCCTCTCTGAGCTTCTTGATCGCTGCATTATGCAGAGTATTAGCGAGCAAAAGGCTTTGCAGGAGGCAGCAGGAGGGCTGCGTTCCTTGGCTTGCGGCATCATGTGGATAAAGGCACGCTGGACACAAGTTCCCCCTAGTGAGGGAATCAGTAATAGCTTCTGCTCGAGGAGGCAGCTAGAGAAATACACATGGAAAGTATTGAACTTCACTAAATTACATATGTCTGCTTTGTGCTTGTGTATGAATTTGAAGGGCTAAGAGATGGTAAGAAGAGTATGTTAAACATGATGTATTCATCACCCAGGTCCGTTCCTTGTTTTTAATCAGCACTTTATATCTCTGTTAAAGTTTTATTTCATATCGTTGTGTATTTGAATAGTTGGTGCATATTCGCATCATTTGAATCTTGCAGAAAAAGAAAAACTGCAAGGTTCAAGGTTACAGAATTTTTACCAAATGGCATTTTAGAAACAAGCTAAAAGTAATTTTTGACCCTAAGGGCTATTTTTCACCTTCAGGGCTATTAGTATCATCTTCCCTGAAAGTCCATGGATAGAGAATCTGAAGGGTTAGTGGCCACATTAATGGAGAAAAAGAAATGTGTTTTTCCTAGTTTTTCCAGAAACTTCACACAGAACTGCAGACAATTCCATTCTATTTTTCCTGAAAATGTTTCCCCAAGAGAAGTAAATGACTACATCAAGGTGTTCTGGTGCGACAGTTATGGATGCCACATATGCAAATCTATGTATACAGATTCTGGTCCTTTTAGTAAATCAAAATTACTTGTCTTGTGTGACTTTATGAAATAACAGATTATTGCTACCCTATACAGACTGGAAATGATACTTGGAAAATTGATAATTACATCAGTAATTCCTTTTCTGTGCTGCCCACAAATTCAGTTTGGCTGCAAATATAGGTGATATCTGGCAGAACTAGTCACTTAGATCTAGAAATCCTCTCAACCATGTATTTTCCTAAACATTTCACTGTATTCAGGTGGATTTATTATTAACCCAAGATGGTGGTCTTACATAGGAAAAATCAGTAGTAGGGAGAAAGTAAGTACTCAGAAAAGTCATTCTCATGTTTAGAGGGTTTGCACAGATGGATAATCTGAGGAATATAGAAGAAGTCATTGGGATCTTGGATGTATCATAAAAACAACAAACACAGCCGCAGCATCTCTTCTGTGTCTTCTGTGCCCACTGCTGAGTGTTCAGATGACTGTCATCCAAAGTACTGTTACTTAGTCCTGAGTGACGTCTGATGAAAAGCACCATTTTGGGAATTACAAGCAGGAGATTTAAAGGAAGAGAAATCACAAGTACATGATGCAACTTGTCTTTCAAGTGAGCATTTGAAGCTGAGTAAGGGAAATACAGCATTCTTCTCCCTTCAGAAATAGAGAACTGCACTACAGAAATGCAGAGGGGTTCATCCCTTCTTTATACACAAATCTGCATCCAGGTAATGGCCACCAAAATAAGGGCATAACCTCCTTAAGGAGGCCATGCCTTCTATTATGGCACCCACTGGAGGTGCCAAGCCAGGACTTCAGCTTTGGGAAATACTGCCTGGCACCGGGGGTGGCCCCTCAGTGATCACTCTCCATGTCCTGGCCAGCAATTCCATGTTTCTTTCAAAGAGGGTGAATACAGGAACAGTCTGCAAGCCATTCTGGGCATTTATTATATCAGAACCTAAGGTGATTTTTCTTTCCTGCAGCCCCAAAATCAAGAGTCTTAATGAAGTATAAAAAGGCATTCAGCTGGTTCAGTTGTAAAGGTTTTCATAACCCAACTCTTGGAATAAAATTAATCTTCAGGAAGTAGAACAGCTGTCAACTAGTGCAGATTGTCAGTCTGGACTACTCAAGAATTATGTGAACTTATATTGCTTTAAAATTGTTAGTCTTATTTATTTTAAAATCATCATTTCATAATTCTAAAAAAAATTATTTTGTTTCCTTTAAGAAACATGTGTTAAAAACCTCATCATCTGTTACCAAACAATATTCCTGGGGGTATTATACTGATTCTGAATGATTAATGGAGTTAATCAAAGTGATGGTGCAATGTAATTCTAGTCATTGGCAGTAACATTCATAAGCTTACTTTCTGTATAGGAAAACTATTTTTAGGAAACGTTTTTCTGTGTCTTCTAGAAGTTGATAGCCAGGGTTGGTAGAAGGGTGGTGTGTAGAACTCATGTGTGGTCTGAGAGATGTGATGTCTCTTGAACTACATTTTTTAAGTGGGCTGCCTACATATAATAAGCTTCAGGAATATTCTTCTTCAAAAATAGGGGAATCTAATATGACAATAAATGTTTTATATGAACAGGTTTTGAAGATTTATTAGTTTTATTTAATGTTAAAGGTTTGGGTTTGGGTTTTCTTTGCTTCTGAGAAAGCCAGGGCGGGATGACTGCTTGTGGGAGTTCTCAAATGCCAGTGACCAGAAGGCACAACTTCCCACTTCACAGCAACACACTCAATCCCTACTGCACATTAATAGGTTTTATAACTGCTTGATTTTCCTCTTGTTTGCAGAGGAATGTGTGAGTATCTGTAACATCTTCCTACAACTTTTACATTTACAGGAACATGGCTGAAGAGTAGTTTGGGCATTGTACAACAAGAAGGAAATCAGTTGACTTGGACTTATATTGCACCTCAGCTGGGCTACTGGGTTGCAGCTATGTCACCTACTATCCCAGGTAAGATGGAATTGCATTTTATTGATATTTGCAGTATTAGGTAATTATTTATTCATATATAATATTTATATTTTTCAGAATGACCTCATCTGAGATGTCACAGCTTGATCAGTAATGGATTATTAGAAAACAGAAATCTGAAAGTAAAGGACTAAAATGTTTTTTGGATTCTGCAGGGCAACCCTGGTGCTCAAAATATCTGTGTCGTTTCAATTGGGAACTTTTTAAAAGTGTTCCTGCTTTGATGCATTTATGTCACAACTGCCTGATAGAGTCATTGCTGAAAACTTAGGGGAGTCATAGCAGCAATGTGTTAGTGTTCCAGCAGGTAGAAAAACAGGTGCTGTGAAGTTTCTGTACAGAAACTCACAGAGATATGGATTTGCCTAAAACCAGAATTAGCCTGGATTATACATTTACTAAATAGATGGATTTATGGATTGATTGATTGACACTTTTTTCCTTTTGCACTGAAGATGCCCATTTTGCCCTGCATTATGCTTTGCATCATTTTGGTGACTGATTAATTTACATTGCCAATAATAACTTAGCATAGAAGTTCTAGGAAGTGTATTAGAGTGGCATTATTAACAGAGCTGACTGGTTACCATCTGCAAACCTCATGGCATAACTAGAAAATGGCTTTGAACTAATCATTAATTACATGTGTTTCTGTGCTTGTGGAGATTTTTAATGCTGCAACTTGCACTTTCTTTTTTTCTGGCTGTGGCTGCTTCAGATTCTTGGTATTAGTTCTTTGGGCACCAAAAATCTGAGATATTTCTGTGTATAAAACAGTCAATCAATCAATCAATCACTGACAAAAAACCCCCAACCCAGAACTCCTTACAGATTTTCTTTATTAGGTTTTCCAGCTGAAAACGTAATCCAGTAGAAATGAAAACATGCTCGCCTTGGATATGCAAGCTCAATAAACTATAAGTAACCAACGAAACAAACTCTTACATGAGGACAGGTTTTAAAGTCTACCTGATGAATATAATGAAGTTGTTTCATAATATGCAAGCTTTTTATTTGAGGTTCTATTAAATGATAGTTATTAAATGCTGGGATATTCAGCTGATTCATTGCTGAACAGACTTAAGAGGCAGGTGTAGATCTGAATAAGCTATCATATTAAATTTAATGGAATTTTACAAAGTAATTGTATTTGAAGAAAAAGCAACTGCTCTGAGCCAAACATTTCCTAGTACAGCTCTGTCCCAGAAAGCAGGGAAGTTACATTAGTCATTTTTTTACAATGTGCTTGTAACTCTGAGGTTACAAGGCTTGTAACTCTTAACAAGAGAAGGCTTATTTGTCCTTGTTTAACTTGTATGGCAGAGCTTCTACTTATGTTTTACTTTTCCTTCCCTCTAGGGCTAGATTTGAGTTCCTAAAATTTTGTTTCAGTGGGAACAACATTTTAATGAAAAATTCAAGTGATTTATCTTGCCTTCTTTTTGCTTAGTGTCCTGAAGCAACAGTAACAATCAATTATGTAAAGGTAGTGGTGGGACAGAATGTATAAATATTTAGATCTCCCAAATGCAATATATTTTTTTATTTTTAATGAGTTAATACATTTTTGCATATTTTATCTCTTATTGAATCTTTTCGATTTCTTATATCAAAATTGGACAAAAATGAGTTTTGTATCCCTAGCAATGGCTCTACAGACTACTCAAGATCCAGAGATGATGTTTTGCAAACCTTATCACTTAGAACCTCCAAGCTGGCTGAGTTTACTATCCTTCTCAGTACATGCATGTTAGTCTCCCAGCTGGTGCTGTACCTCCTTGCCTGCAGATGAAAAGTCGGGTCTTTATTTCAAAATTATCATAAGGATTTTACAAACCAACAGGGTCACACATGCATAATTGTGAACAGATGTTGTCCACATGTGCATTCCTTTGCATGTTAGAACATTTACTAAGCATTATTTAAACCTGGAGTTACAACACTGTTTCAGTAGTGGCCTGTTTTTTAAAGCTACTGAAGATCGGCTTGGCTTGGCTTGGCTTGGCTTGGCTTGGCTTGGCTTGGCTTGATCTAGACTTCAGAGCACCAACACATCTTCCAGCGAATCCTGTACTGCCCTGTCTGTACTATTGTGAGGAGCCACAGATGTTAAAGAGCGGTTGTTGCCCACAGTGCTGCTTGGTGCATTACAGTGCTGGGAGATGCTCAGGTGGATTTTCTCCAGTGGTGAAAGCTTTGGCACACGGTGTCAGCTTTAGGACCTGGAAGGCATTCACTGATGCATGCTCCCATTGAAACTAACTGCTTTTCCACAGAAAGTTAGTTGGACTTGCAGTCATGAAAACCAGCACATGCTTTCTCCACAACTTGTTCCCTTCTCCAGAGATGGTCTGCTCAGTAGGCACTAGGGCTATGAGCAGCAGTGTTGCTTAGCACTGTGATAGTAAGGGAAGGTGTCCCTCTCCTTGTTTGACTGTTGTTCCTCTTCCTGTTTGCAGGTTATTACAGGTCTAAATTCTCTTTTCTGGCCTTCCAGGTCCCGTTGTAACACATGACATTACCAGCTATCACACAATGTTTCTTTTGGCAATTTTAGGAGGGATGGGTCTCATACTTCTAGTCTTGCTGTGTCTGCTTTTGTATTATTGCAGGTAAGATTCACTATCCTGGTTATTTAGTTCATGTTGAAAATACAAGCTTTTTTTGTGCTTATGAAATTAAAAATGTTTGTATTAAAACATTATTACTTTGGGGGAGAAAAAAGGCAAGCAGGCACTTGAAAAAGAAAGAAACAGTGAGATCTAACTTCCTATGTTCCTGGTTACATGCAGCATATAAATCCCTGCCTTGGGTAGGATGGTAGTTGAATGAATCACACACATCTGTACCTGTGTTCTCCATGTAACTTCCTATCAGACATGGGCATAGGTTCAAGATCTGTGTCATTGTACCTGTTATATATTTGCAAATGATCTTTCTGTTAGCCTTGTATTAAAATGAATGTTAAACTTCTATCAGCAAGTGCCTACTAGTGAGTGATTTTATATTTGCCTTCTCCAGACATTTACTCCAATTTGTAATTGGTACTTGAGATATTTCCCAATTGACATTAATTATTCTTTAATTTTATCTTCGCTGCTGGGATAAGCTTTTACTTTTTAGATTATGTAATAAAAGCACAATTCCCCTAATACTAATCACTGGTTAAAAATCTTCTGTTAAGACACACTTGGTTCTTTTGGTTTTGTGTACAACATAATTTTGTGTACACATAAATGTATAACTTCTTTTGTTACTGGCTTTTATAGAAGAAAATGTCTAAGACCACGTCAACATCATAAGAAACTGCAACTTTCGACAGCACTGGACACTTCTAAGAAGGATCAAGCAACCTCAATGTCCCATATAAATTTAATATTTTCACGTCGTGAGTCAGAATTTCCAGGTGGATTGTCCGTTGCTAGCAATGGACACGCTGAAAACTCAGGGACAAAGGAATTAATCAGTGCTGTCCACATGGAGATGGTATCACCTTCTGGAGAAGCAGATATGCATACACCTATGCTCAAACACTCCTTCAGTACTTCCCGGGAGTTTAGCTCCCGAGAGGAACTGCTCTCTGACAAGGAGAAAGACAAGAGCAGAATTTCCTTGGATGACCTGACTCCCAGTGGGTCTCTAAGAAAAGACTACCACAAATCAGCAGATAGTTTTCCTCTAAAGACAAGAAAATCTACAGAAACAGCTGAAGGCTATGAGTCACCTATCAAAGATGAGTATAGGAGAAGTTACAATGCTATGCTGTCTCAGCCTTTATTTGAAAAGCAAGAGAGAGAAATTCAAGTATCTATGAACCATATTGCTACTGGAAGTAAATACAATATTCAGGAACAAATATACCCCACACCTTCAGCCCCTGAAAAAGAGCTGCTGGACTGCAGACCTACTGATTGTATGATGTCTCGTTCAGTTGATCACCTTGAAAGACCTACATCTTTCCCTCGACCAGGTCAGTTAATCTGCTGCAATTCTGTTGACCAAGTCAATGACAGTGTTTACAGAAAGGTTTTGCCTGCACTGGTCATCCCAGGTCATTACATGAAGTTGCCCGGAGAACACCCTTTTGTTAGCCAGCCCCTGGTTGTCCCAGCTGACCAGCAGATTGATATAGAAAGACTTCAGGCTGAGCTTCCTAACCCTCATGCACGGCTTTTCCCGCACCCCACCCAGCAGCTGCAGCCCCAGCAGTTGGCATCCCAAGCAATATCTCAGCAGCATTTGCAAGACGCAGGTGCAGCTGAGTGGAGTCAGCAAAACGCTTCCATGTCTGAATCTATTTCCATTCCTGCCTCTCTTAACGATGCATCCCTGGCTCAAATGAATAGCGAAGTGCAGCTTCTGACAGAAAAGGCTTTGATGGAATTGGGAGGTGGAAAGCCATTGCCTCATCCTCGAGCGTGGTTTGTTTCTCTAGATGGGCGTTCGAATGCTCACGTTAGACATTCATACATTGATCTCCAAAGAGCTGGTAGGAATGGGAGTAACGATGCCAGTTTGGACTCTGGTGTTGACATGAATGAACCGAAATCTGCTCGAAAGGGAAGAGGAGATCATCTGTCTGCACCACAGAGTCACCCCCCAGTGCAGGAGCACCAGCAGAGAGAGCGGAAGGTTTCAGATAGCACAGCTTACACACAGCTGGTGTACTTGGATGATATGGACCAAAGTGGCAGCGAGTGTGGAACAGCAGTTTGTAGCCCTGAGGACAATGCTCTCCGATGCCTCCTAGAAGGCACCAGTAAGAGGAGTGGTGTGCAGCTGCCCAGCCTGCAGGAGGAAACAAGAACTGTGGATACCAAACCAGAGCCATTAACTAGTCCTGAACATGGAACATCCGTTCAAGATGATGATGAAGAAGATGAGGAGGATGAGGAAGATGACCAAGGTGAAGATAAGAAGAGTCCTTGGCAGAAACGAGAGGAAAGACCACTAATGACTTTCAATCTAAAGTGAGCTATTGTGAAAATCCACCCTTCAGTGGAGTATAAAATTGCCAAATATCCTTTCTGTGGAAGTGCTTGCGGTTTTTTTTCTTTCTTTTCTCTTCTTCTTCTTTTTTTTTTTTTTTTTTTTTTGGTTTTTTACATNTTGGGTTTTTTTGTTGTGGACAGAAAAGAGAAAAACAAACTGTGGTGAGCAACATTTGCAAGAACTTAAATGCATTACTGTGTAAATGTTAGAAAATAATTAAAATCATTCCTCTGATTTAACAGCTGCCTCCAGTGAGATAGCTGAACAAAGAGTGTGATTGTTATTCCATATACTTGATATTGGTCATCCAGGATGTTGAAAATACTGACAAATTGTTTTGGTTGGTTTATGACCTCAATCTCCTTACAAATGGGAGCTGGTAAAGCTTTTGTTTTGTAGGCCAATTTTATGTTGATAATGCTACTGAAAGTATCTTAAAAACAGGAGTTTGACACGTGGTGTCCAAAATTGTGCATTATCTCAATGAAAGGCTATGCATTGCTGCTTTTAGTAATATTTTGCTTATACTATGCTTTTCTTAATTTTACAAGTTGGTTGTAAACATTTTATGTCCTTTATTATGAACTACTCAGCAATTTATTTTAATGTACAACTGCAGGAAACTTGAGTAGCATCCCTTAGCATTGAAGCCTTTTTATGAAACCAAACTGAACTTTGTGTCGACTAAGATTCCTCCAATTCTGGTCCCATTTTCTCAAAGTGCCTTTTTTACAGTAACAATGAACAGTCCCTTCTTTTGCTAAGTCCTTTTAATTGACCCCATTTGAGATTTTATAAACTTCTGAACTTCTACCTTTTATTTTAAGCTGCATGCCAAGAGTCCCATTTTGTGCTGAGCATTTCTCATTTCAATACAGTGTATTCTGTAGCTATCATGTATATTGTGGATTCTGTTTAGCCAGGATAGACTTAGAAGACATTTTAAAGGGCCCAGAGTAGCCAAGAAGATAGTTTCATTGACTGTACATATTGTTAGTTTCCTCTGGAATCACATGAGCTAATCATGCTCTTATAAAATGGACTATTGACCGAGTAAGTGGACTGAATGTGTCTAGAAAAATTTTGGGGGAAAAAAATGTACTATCCAAAAGTGCCAGAATTACTCATCTGTGATTTTTCCATACAGAGCTGCTTGGTTATCCAAAAATTATAATTGAAAATAAACTGCAAAAAGTATCTGTGGATTTTTCCTCTGTTAGTGGTTATCACATTATATTATTTAAAAAGAAAAATACTTTTCCTGTGCATATTTATGCCCATGTGACTTACTTTCTTTTGCAGTTCTCATGAATTTAAGTCAATACTGAAATTTAAACCCCTTTTCAGAGAAGCGTCCTCTGTATCTTGATAAATACGTAATTACTTGCTTAAGTATCACTGAAGACTTTGGAAATGAAATCCTAGTATCACCAAAATTCCCTGTGGAGTCACACTTCCTGTGGACCAGTTTTCTTCCTGGGATTCCTGTGGGTATTCACTTATTGCACTCTTCTCACTATTCCATGAATTGGGTTCAAAGAAGAGGAAGTACGTGACTTCCACTCTTGTGGAATCCTTCATATACATTCAGTTTATCATGTTTCATTCAGTTATTTTTATGCAGATTAGTAGCAGTCATGCTTACTAAAGTTAAAAATGAATTAATTTCCAAAGTTACTTAAGTGCTATATAGTTCCTATTTAAATTTTTAATAATAAGCCCCAACTCACATTCACTGCTTTAT
This sequence comes from Dasyornis broadbenti, assembly GCA_013397935.1. Classification (NCBI taxonomy): domain Eukaryota; kingdom Metazoa; phylum Chordata; class Aves; order Passeriformes; family Dasyornithidae; genus Dasyornis; species Dasyornis broadbenti. Next base: position 873,887 of record VZRN01000408.1, read on the forward strand.
TTTCAGTAGAATTCAAGGTTTTCATAGGAAGCGAGTCTTGAAATTTCCATCTCACTGTATGTCTTACCTGGTAGTCTGATCTCTAGCTAGGAACTGAATCCCAATATCCTAGTTCCCCAGTCAATGCTCCTTTCCATCCACAAAGCCAGATCACCTTTTGTTTTGATTCATGATTGAAAGTGGTATATGTTGTAAAAGAAATCTAAAATATTGTGGAGTGCATTGAATATTGAAATCACCATATTAGCAGTAAATTATGTTTTATTCATTGTGTGTGTGTGCCAGGTCCTTTCATGTTCTGTTTAGGAATTTTGTACTGACCACCTGTGAACTGGTTTTGGGCTCTGGGTTATTGTCAGTTTGTGCAAGGTCACTGAACAGAAGAATACTACTTTACAGGAATAGTATTTATCAGATGTCAGTAAGTGCTGGTAATACAGTGTCACATTAATCAGAATGCTGCATAAGTAAACATTCTGAATAAAATTTCTGCATACTAGAATTATTGTGCTATTTGATTTCAAATTTTCTGTTGTCTTAAATTTGTCATTTTTAATTACATTCTTTTTTCACATTCCTTTGCAAAGTTTCCATCGTTACTATCTTGTAAAGTGAGATTGTTGCTATTAAATTGCAGTGGTTTGTTTCTTTAATTGTGTTGGTTTTGCGTTCAAAACACTTCATTTGATGGTTTGATGATTTGTGGTCCAGTACAGCAAATATATTTGAACAAACACAGTGTGGGTATGTTGCAAATCTAAAATAGCATTATTTAATTGGTGTGGTGGTTTAATTTTGCAGAATATACAGTTTATGAAATGTATTTCTGTATATCCAACACACCTGGGCCATGTGTTAAATGAAACTGGAACAGTTAACACAGATCAGGTAACAGGTTGAGATTAGAGTATGCTGTGCCTAATCTAAAAGTCCAGTGACAAGTTCCATGTTTTGATTTTCAAAAATACACTGAGGAAGATATGTCAGTAAAATACAAGACATTTTCTTGCTTGTGTATTGCAGTTGCACAGTGAAGCAAGTACCAATAAAGCTTATAAAACACAGAGAACAAAGTATAACTTGAATAGGTCTTGGCACCAGCAGCTCCAAGTCCATGTAGAAGATAACCTAGAAAACAATTGTTTTCTTATTTTATGATGGCAAATATTAGTAGGGAAAAAATGCAAATGTTTGTAATGACAAAGCTTACAAAAATAATGGAAAATATGGTGGTCTTAAAAAAATACTAGAAACAAATCTTCAAAGTTCAGGTCCATTTACATCACAGACTCTGAAATGTTAGCACTGTTGGGAGTTAATACACTCATTAAGAGTCTATTCACTTCATGGTTGTCCCCCAGCTCCCATTTTGTTCCTACTCAAACACTTGCTTCTCAAAGCTTATTAAACTATCTTTAAAGCACCTTGACTTACTGTGATAATGACTTTTTACTTGATTAAGTGCTTTGTCAGGGTACCAGCATGCTAAACCCTCTGCAAATACAGGGACAAAAACTGGATACTGCCTCAGAGTATTTGCAATCTAACCTGTTAGACAAATTTATACAAAATTGCAGTACTGATCTGAGACAAACAGATTACAAAGGAAGGCCCACCATTTGGAAATTGCTCATTATGCTTTTCTTTGTTACAGGGAGGACTGAGTAGCTTTCTAGAGTGAATTGAGCACTTTTGAAATACCTTGGCAATATTTTCAGTTTCTGCCCTTCATTCTATCCATGAATACTCTAGGGGTCCAATTTTGTTTCACTATTCTAAATCAATATGGTTGGAATTGTTAAGAAATCAATGTCCTGTGTAGAGTTTAGCCTACAGAACAGTACAGGTATAAATGTGCAAGTGCTGGATTAGATATTTACTCTTACGCTAGGAAGGTCTGTAGTGAACCAAAAAGGCTTTTTTTTTTTCTTAACCAACACGAAGACATCAGTTCATTCAAATTAAAATTTATTATAACACAATAATCAACTATCAGTAGTCTGTCACTTGGGGCATGGTATCGTCCACACAGTACATCTTTGGACTTTGGTCAAAGGAGAGGAGTGTTTTACTTTTCTAAAACATGTGCGACAGATAAGGTTTCTCTAAATCAATGCTGCTGTTTGGGTCTCTTTAGCATTTGAAATTCAAGTTGCAGTATCTGCCACCTGGTGGTGAACTGCCTCTCCAGACGTACTGTGTGTGAAGCACAGTTTATCATTTCAATATAAGTACAGTTAACAGCTTCAGTAACACCAGTAGGCAGCTGGCACAGGATCATCGGTTGTTTCCTGGGCCTACTGTCAGTCCAAGTGCAGAGATCCCTGTCAGCTAAGAGACCTTGCCCAGCCTCTTTGCTGGAGCAGTGTTCATCTTATGCCATCTCCATTCAAATCAAAATGCATCATCACTGATGGCTCTGTATTCGGCCTCATGAATAGCATGTTGGGTTTAGATTAAAGTAAAAACAGTTTTAACTATTAATTGTTTCCAAAGTTGAGAAAAATAGGAGCAACTCAATTATTTTTTTCCTGTTCCTCTGCCTACAGACAGATAAACTGGCAGGTTCAACACTAACCTTACTCATAATGTATCCTTACTGTTATTGTGTGTGTGTGTATAGACATACACACATATGTTATTTTTAATATATATAATACTATGCTATATCATATGCCATTATGGATATATACACACACTATATTTTCATCATATCTGATATTTTCATTTCCATGCTGTAAAACAATTGGAATTAGAGCTTCAGGGAAACAAATAGGCAGCTGTCAAGTGCAATTTTCAGAATAGAGGAGCATTTTTTATTACATTTACTCATGTAATTCCAACTGTTAAACTGAGACCAGGTACTGTCTTCTATTTGTCAGTAATAACAGAAGGGTATCTAGTTCTTTTCAGCTATAATCCTCTGGTATCCGCAGGTTATTACTTTGCAAACTGTGGCACCTGGTCTGTTATCACTTAGCAGAAGTATTCCTTGGTTTATTGATGTGCTTTTTTAATGAACAGTGCCAGTTAGTGTGTTTGATCATTAAATAGCTATTCTACCTTAGAAAGTTAGAGCCATAGGGAAGGAAAATGTGATGACAATAGGGAGGTTAAAATGAAATACTTATTTACAGGTTATTTTTGTAATTCTGTAGAGAATGACTTCATGTTCACATGACTAGAAATACAGACTCCTCAATAAACCCAGCTGAGGAATGCTCCTGCCAGTTTTATATTATAAAGGTAGGAAATGGTGCTTGAAATAATGCTGTGAGATGAGAAATCCCACTTTCAAAGGAGTGGCTGGTCCTGCTGCAAGAGATGTTGAGTATCAAAGCTGAAAAAACTTATTTAAAGGGAGTCCTGTTACAAGCACATTTTTTAAAAGGGTTTTCATGATTTAGTGGTTGTAGGAAGTTTAAAAAGCCTGGAGATGAGAGAGGCTATGGGCCTTGGCTTCTCTCTCCCCTCTCTTCAAGGAATGCCCCTTCTATAAACCCAGCTCCCTGATCCCACCTTCGGTTTTGTGCCATGCTGTGAGGCCACACATCAATGGGACATACAATGTGACATCCCAATATCAGGCTTTTCAGTAAAGCTACTTTTAGGTGCTGCTGAGGGCAAGCTTTCTTTACATCTATGTCATTTGCTCTAACTTGTATTTAATACCTTGCAATCATGTATCAAATAACCCAATAAAAATGAGAAAAGCAAAACATGATAGCCAGGTTCACCCAATGAGAAATGTTTTTGTCTTGACGCCTGGATTGGTCTTTCATTCCTTGAAATCCTTGAAAGTATGCCTACAAGTGTGTGTGTGTGTTGTGCACATTCACAAGTGTGTATATAAATGCATTTAATATAAAAGCTGGGCTAAATACTGGTTTCAATATTCCAACATCACGCAATGGTGAAGGGAAGGTCACTCGCCTAGACTGACTGGAAGAACCGGCATGAGAGCCCATAAAGGCTTGTATTAATTAACTTAATTGTCCTTGTGGTCTGACATTGCAGGATCAAGACCATGCTTGATGCTGACTTTCAGCTGTACCTCCAGCTTCCACGAGATTTATTCACACTTGCCTTCTAGCCTAGACCTGATGTATAAATTTTGTGATTAAAGCTTGTCTTATGTCTTTATTTTAAGTTACTCTGCGGTTGTTGCACAATTGACAGAAGCTTTTCTTTTGCACAAAGTTGTAAAATTCTGAAGGGCAAAATCTTACCATAAAATCTAAAAAAAATCTGCATAGGAATTAAAGAGTTATAATACAGCCTGATGTTCCATTGTCTTCATAGGGAAGACACTATGTCTGTAAGACACTTCTTATTTCAATGTCATTCTCCATGCCATAGGTGTGCATCCTGAACTATGCTATTAATCTGTTTCTAACCACCCAGAAGGCACATCTGTCACAGGAAGGGTTCTTTTGCATTGGGGGTAAAGAACTATCTGAAACAGATAAAAAGAAAACTCTGAAAACTTTCATTTTGGAAAAACTACTGAAATGGTCAAGAGATGAAGAATAATTCTTGTATCTCTTGCTTCCTTCATCCAGAATGAGGGAAATAAAGTATATTGGCTGTACCTGCAGCCTCCCTGCAAAGAGAAGGAAACAGCAGGCTCACTGATGGGGGAAGTGTAACAGGCTAGTGGGAGAACTGATTGCAGAGCTAATGGGAATAAATTGGATTGATCTGGAGATTGGATGGGCAGAAGTAATTGCTGAGTATTGATCAGAGCTCCCACAGCACCTTTGTCAACACCATCTTTGTAAAAAAATCTGTCACCACTAATTCTCCTTCACATACATAGTTTGAGAAGGGTCTTAGAATAAAAATAGACATAAAAATGCATAATATGTATGTATTTGTAATAATTATTTAATTGTCAGTTCTGATTATTAAATATCTGTTTACCTTTTGGGGCTAGAGATCATAGAAATTGAGGAACTGAGCAGTGCAGGAACCAGTTTGAACTTGTGTTTGATGAAGTCTTGTATCCTGCTTCCAACAATCATCAAAAACAGATGCTTCAGAAAACTGAAATCTCTACTAGTGATAACGACAGGATGAACGTCTTTTCTATCCTTATCACTTATACCTTAAAGCACAAAGGTTTGCATTTATCATACACATTTTTAACGCTCCAATATGTTTTCACTATGCACGTAAATGGCTAACCCTCTTCAGTGCTGTTATAGCCCAAGGCCCCTGCCAATGCAGGCACCAGCATGGAGAGGTAAATGGTTCTGTGCAAAGGTAAGATGTAAAATAGAAAAGTTAAGGTACGAGCTGCATTTTAAAATGGAATTAAAAAGGTTGAATGAGAATGCAGCAGAAAGAATGGGATGTTTTGAGAGTGCTTGCCCCCAGTTTGACCGGTGCAGTCAATACAGGCCATCAGCAAGTGGGCTGTGGGAGCAGGCGAGGCTGCTGTTCCCCGAGTGTGGTATGCGGGGGGCGGGGGGGTGCTAAAAACAGATAGAGTGGGTGAGACAAATCATAAAGATCAGAGGTGTGATCTCACATGGATACAGGTGTGCAACATATGAGATCACAAGCTCGTTTCCTTCCCTAACCATTTCTACCTATGCTGTTGTTAACTATAACAACTATACAGAGTGTTTTGGTTCATTTCTTCTGTTTATTTTCAATCTTATTATTTTACCCTTGTCTCTCATGCAGAATTGAGGAAGACAGTACGTACGTTTTCACCATAAAGAGCAGCCAATTAAAAAAAAACCAAACAATGCAAGGTAGTACTAGTAGATACTTGTATGAACCAAAGTCTAAATATATTTGTTTGCTCAATAACGTCTTTAAATGTTAATTAGAAAAATAGGTAAAACACTAAAATATTAGCTAATTTTCAAATTGGACCCATTTTGCTTCCAATTTACAAGATTAAAAATGTTTACAGCAAGTTGTTTCTTATTATTACTTGCAATCCACATCCATTTTAAATTATAAATGCCATGAATATTTCAATGTGGTGTGTAAAGGTAGGAGTAGTCCCATGACCGCATGAAAATTTCAGGTACTTTTCTTCTGCAGTGTTTAATACTCAAAACACATAGACTAATCAGATGATGCCAATTGCCTGAATGCTGGATTATATATCACTAGCTCACTGGGATGTAATTAATACGTAGGCATATAGGTAAACAAGTCTGGATTATGCCTGGCTGCTTGAGGGAAACAGTATCTGTGCCTGGCTGGCTTTAGTTGCAGAGGAGCAAGGAATGGTACAACCCTGCCCATGTACTGCACAGTCTCACCTGACAGTTCATGCAACAGGTGAGATGTGACAAATCCCTGTACAGTCCTGGGAGTTTAGACTTCTCAGTCCCTAGTATTTCTTATGCTAAGCTTAGATGGCTCTCCCCTCAGTAACCTGGGGTTCTTTTGAACTCATGATGGCCACCAAGATGCCCAAAGGATTTGAGTGTTTGTAGAGCTTCGTTTTGAGTACTGGTTTGCTCTGAGAATCAGCTAGGACAAAGTTAAACACACCAATGGCAAAGTCCATTTGTGGATCTGGGCGCGTACTCATATGTGCATTTGAGGTGGCTCAAAGCATCTCTGAATTGTAGGCACAGGTTAATTTGGTGTAGCCATGACAGACCCATGACTGCCTCTGTTATGGAAAGCAGGGGAGAGACAGAACCTGGAAGGAGAACTAGAATGGGAAAGGATCCAGAAAGCTGGGATTTATGATGGTATGCTGGGTCCCCTAGACACTACTCTGTTCTTTGATGGCTGACAGTAGTGGGAGCAGCAGGGCAGAGCTACATCTGAAATAATGCATTTGCCTTTCTCTCTTCCTTTCTTCCAATTTGTTGCCATAAGCAACTGGGTATTTTGTCTACATCTAGCAGCAAACCCAGAGTCACTGCTAAGGCTCGGAGGAGACCTATGAAAATAACCAACTGATGAATAATTCATGACATGCTGGAAGTATTTTAATTGATTTCATGATATGCCATTTAGTATTAAGTGAAGTGTATCTCCTCCAAAGGAAGTCTGTTTGCCTTTGTTACTAATTTTTTAGCTTTTCTGCAAAATGACTGTGCTTTCTTCTTTTCAATCTTCATAAAATAAAAAGGCTTTTGCTTTTATCTTCCCTGTACATCTAGGAAGAGGTCTTTTTATCAATTAAATACAGTAAATTCACACCTCCACAAACAGGCTCTTTACCTGGCAAGTTTAAAATTAAACATTTCTGATGGCTTTTGATGGTCTGCTTAGACTGGTGTGAGTCTGTAGGTTGTGTCTCTAGTATTGGCGTGCAGCATTTTGGGGAGTTCCTAGACATACCTACATGGAAAAACATTGATCTTGGAAGTACAGATGCCCACAGGGAGCCTGTTTGGGCACAGCAGATGCCATCGTTGCTGCTTGCTCTCCTAATGTCACATACTCCAATGACTCTCTATGGTTGAGCCTGTGGGGTCCTGAAAGTCAGAGGTACATTTTTTCATCTTGCTGCTCTCTTTTCAGAAGACAACTATACATGTGATAGCCAGCATCTATCAAGTAGTGTAACTGCTGAGCAGTGTCTGCAGAGTGAATTTAAATGAACTGGGAATATGTCTCATTGTTGCAGCCAGTAAAGTGAGTGCTGCAACCTTCCAGGATCGTCTTAGCAGCGGAAGCCGCTCGGCAAAGTTGCCACATATAACACACTACAAGCACACACCGGGTGGCTGATAACGTAGTCGACAGCAGTGAGGCGAGAAGGGTCCATGAGAGAAGTTTATTCCAACCATGCTTGTGAGGGGATGAGAAGAAGAGAAGGAACAAGGAAGAAGTGTAGGATTTTATACGGGGTTGGTGGGGGCAGAGAGAGCATAAGGAGGCCAGTGGTCTAGAGGCATAGGGGCAATACATAGGTGGGGTTAGGATACAAGAGCCAACAGGGAAGATCCAAGGGAATGGCAAAGGGACAAGGGATCTGCCTCTCTGAGCTGGGGCACAGGCCTCCACATCTCATAATTTCAGAAATGTAAAGCTACATCAGAAATCCACAGTGCAGGACAGGTGCATAACTCTCACTTCTGCTGAAGCTCTCTACTTGTAGTATAAGCAAAAATTGTATGAATCACAAAGCACAATCCAGTATTGTCATTTGATCTTGTAACAGTCGAACCTGCATAATAATCTCAGGTTATCAACTGTTTAAGGATATTCTTTGTGCATGCTACAAAGTACAGCATAGCAGCCATTCTGCAGCTGTACTCCCCCTTCCAGGGAGAACGCCTAGCAGGGTAGCTTGCTGGGAGAAATTCATATTATCTCTAATTGACAACATGAACTACAAGAAGAGTCAGGATCCAGGCTTCCTGTACTCCATTTGTCTCAATGAAGTGAGGAAAATTGTAGTAAAGGACAGAAGATGGTGAAATCTAGAGCTTCTCCAACACAGTGATTCAATATTGCTGTTTAGTCATTGACATACTGTTCTTCGCTTTCTCTTACACATTACTATGAGGGGAAAAAAATAATTCGTAGTCACTGGATTTACTTCTCTCCAGGCTATTGGACAACTGTTCACAATTGCTTTTTGTTACTGAAAACTATTGAATATTGTTCCTTTCTTTTGACATTTCCTTTCTCTCCTATGCAGTACAACTAAATGAAGGTTTACTCCTAAATGTCATGTCAAACTGTAATGACATGATAGAAACATTTTCCTCCTGAACTACAGCAATGACTTGACATTGGGAGGTCATACTTGGCTACATGTAAATTACAGACTCCATTTTATGCATTTGAATCACAAATTCCTGTGGCAACTCACAAGTTGTGAAGGACCAAGAGCAGTGGGAAAAGAGCAACCCCAGGCTGGTGCTCGGTACCCAGAGGTTCAGAGTTTGACAGCAGAAAGGACATTTAGCTTTCTTCTGTTTGGCCAGAGAGATCTTTTACTTGACATGTCACCTGCAATACATGATAGAGCAAAATATGACACCACCTTATATTAAAAAATGGGAAAAAGTAATCCAAATGACCACCTTAAATCAAATAGGGCAGAAGCAATAGCAATAGTGGGGTTAAGGAGAAATTACAACTGATGCACTTTATTCTTATATTTTAATGTGTTTGGCAGCACTGCCAAACCAAGCATTCAGAAATTCTGAATCTCATCCAGAAAGTTTGATATCACTCTGAAAATTGCAACAGTTCAAGTACTGAACACAAGTTGCTCTTTATTTGTTTTCCTGGGTATAAATCATTACCATTCAACTCCAGGTTTTCTAGCATGGAGTTTGTAGACATACAAAAGGCTTTGGGAAAACAGCAAGTGCTGTGAATGTCCACCAGCCACCGGGCTGAGATTGCCCTGGGGGCCTCAGAAGCCTTCACCAGCAGGAAATTTTGTTCATAGAGCTTCGTTTTGAGCCCTGAAGTTTGCTCTGAGAATCAGCTAGGACAAAGTTAAACACACCAATGGCAAAGTCCATTTGTGGATCTGGGCGCGTACTCATATGTGCATTTGAGGTGGCTCAAAGCATCTCTGAATTGTAGGCACAGGTTAATTTGGTGTAGCCATGACAGACCCATGACTGCCTCTGTTATGGAAAGCAGGGGAGAGACAGAACCTGGAAGGAGAACTAGAATGGGAAAGGATCCAGAAAGCTGGGATTTATGATGGTATGCTGGGTCCCCTAGACACTACTCTGTTCTTTGATGGCTGACAGTAGTGGGAGCAGCAGGGCAGAGCTACATCTGAAATAATGCATTTGCCTTTCTCTCTTCCTTTCTTCCAATTTGTTGCCATAAGCAACTGGGTATTTTGTCTACATCTAGCAGCAAACCCAGAGTCACTGCTAAGGCTCGGAGGAGACCTATGAAAATAACTTGAGCGTCCGAGTGTTCATGGTGTGAAAGGAAAACAGGGGGAGCTGGCAAAACGCGCGCAGATGCTGCCGAGCCCCGGCGGCTGCAGGCCCGGCCACGGGGCTCCGCGGGATGGACACGCTGGGGCCGCGGTCGGGGCTCCCGCGGTTGCGGACGCTATCCGGGAGCTCCTGGAAAGCCGGGGAAGCGGTGTGGAGGTCGGCATAAGGGGGCCAATGCTGGGCTGGACCCAGGGGCGGCCCCGCCCGAGCGTGCGGGACTGGGCAGGGCCGGACAGGGCTGTGCCGGGCAGGACAGGGCGCAGAGCGCTCCTCGCAATGCCCCGCCCCGGTCCCCGCAGGGTGGCGGGAGCGGCCGGGCAGCCCCGGCGGCCGCCGCCTCCTCATCCCCGGCTTTGGCGCGGGGAAGGACCGCAGCTAGAGGGAGCTGCTCCGGACCGCGTCTGCCCGTGCGCCCCGGTTCTTTCACAGGCTCCCCCGCCCCTCCCCTCCCTCCTTCCCCCGTGATGGCGGAGGACAGCGAGTCCGCGGCCAGCCAGCAGAGCTTGGAGCTGGATGACCAGGACACCTGCGGCATAGACGGCGACAATGAGGAGGAGACCGAGCACGCCAAGGGGTAGGGGTGCACTGGGGAAGCGGGCACGGCTCAGGGAGGCAGCCCCGTGTCGTCCGGCGCGGCAGAGGCCGTGGTGGAGGTGCTCGGGCTGGAGTCCCCCGATGCCCGGCGCGGTCCCTCGGTTGGGCGGGTGTGGCGGGCGCTCCTGCCCGCTGGCGGGCGGCCTGCGCGGCCCGGCCTGGCTCGGCCCGGATCATCCGCGGCGCCTGCG
>VZRN01000408.1:884684-924081 GCA_013397935.1 Dasyornis broadbenti
GGCGGGAGGCCGGGCCCCGGCCCAAGGTGAGGGGATGGCACTTCCCGCCGGACAGCGGCCTCGAAATCGTGCCGTAAAAGCGAGGGTAAATCCTGCCTTGTTGTTGGCGCTTTTAGGGCTTGGGGGCGTTTCTGAGTATTTTTGGCTGTCAGGAAGCCCCCCTGTAACGGGGAGATGCCTCGGTGGTTCCGGGGGGTTCCAGCTGAGCGGCTCCCGCGGGCAGCCCCGCGTACATCCACATCCACACCCACCACCCGCTCCCTCCCGGCCGGGGTCCGGCCTGGGCATCGTCCGTGTCAGCCTGTCCTGCTGACACTCGTCCTCACCGTCACCCATTGTCCGCAAGGAGATGTTACCTCCAGACCCACACGCCGTGGAGAGCAGAGCGCGTGTTTTACCACGGCATTAGCCGGGGCAGACGCTGTTGTCTGGTTGTAGTTCCTTCTCCGCTAATCTCGCGTCTCAGATCTTCCCACGCTGAGGATCAGGCGGTGTCTCCAGTTGCCTGGGGAGCTGATGGGAGAGGCAGCCAGCATAGCTGCGGCCCCTGGCACCCGACCGGTGTTGGGCTGGTTGCAGGCTCCGTCCGGGCACGAGGTGCCAAGGGTCTGGGCTTGCTCTGCAGGCTTTTGGGGCAGGGGAGTGGGAGGAATATGTTTCAAAAGTCGGTTTCATTTAAATTTACTCTTTTTTTTTTTCCTTTTTTGAGGGGTTAGAAAACGTGATTGCAGAGAAGACGCTTTGTTGTTGCAGCTAGGAGTGGCTGGAGTAACCTAAAATAGAACTAGGTTAATCTATACAGTGCTGCACAAATATCTTCCTCGTGAATTTGTGATTGATCTGCTTGAGAGCCTTTTTGTAGGTGCTTGATGTTTGAGGATGTACACGGTTTGTTGTCTCTTGCCCCTAAGATTTGCTTGGCAACAGTCTTAAATGTGGCAAGAGAAATCTAAGAGACTTTGGAGGACTGACTTGTCTGCAAGGCAGGAAAGGGGAAAACTTTGATTCTTGCTGCTCTGTCATTGAGTTAATGGCATGCTAACTAAAATAGTTGCGTCAGAAATAATTACAGTAATATAAATGTGGGATATTAAAAGGGACAAAAAAGCATTTTATTATCTTGGAGCTTTTGTTACATTGGTTTCAGTAAATATGTCACAGTTGGTGATTCCCAAATACATGAAAGTAAAGTGCTAAGAGCAGAGAGTTGTTGTTGCTGCTCTTCATAGGAACCGACCTGGCATCCTTGTTGGGATTGTTTGATTGCCAGGTGATGCCTGTCCGGAATTCATTTGGACTGCACTCCTACTTCCTCTCCTGTTTGTTTGTGTGCGTGCCTGGGCTGAAGCAGCCCTCTGCAGTGTAGCTCTGCGTGTGACTATGCTTGGGCTGCTTGTGACAGCGAGCGCGGTGTGTAAGGAGCAGCCAGGGAACAAAGAATTGCACTTGGTATGTTCTGAATCACAGCTTGCTGCTCTACTCCAACACAGATCCCACTGCATTCTGAGGGTCACTGGCTGTAGCCTGTGTGGTCTTCTCCCCAAAACTTGTTTTTGTTGAATATCCCAAATGTATTCTAATGAGTATTTTTTTAAAAGCTGCTTTCTTCATCTTTGAATAAGAAAGTGAATGCTTTCAAGTAATATGGAGTTTAGTTAAATTAGTGGTAGATCACTCCAGTAGAAGAAGCCTCTTAAGTATTAGTATATGCTGCTTGAAGTCTAGTATTGACTTTTGAATTACTTTATTTTCCTATAATCTTTGAAAAATCTTGTTTGGTGCTCTTTGTCTGCGGGCTGAAATATTCAAACGGGTTCCAGCACATGAAAGGAAAAATCTCACAGTAGAGCATGCACGAAGATATACCCTTGATCTGGGAGATTAACCCATAGTAATAGGAGCCTAATTCATTATTCCCTGTTTTCTCCCTGTCACTGTATATTAATTCTTGAGGTAGCTTTAAAGTTTGCTTCGATCTCTTAGATTAGGTTTTTATATACTTAAGCAATTTATGAGCAGTCCAACTACTTGAGACTATGGCTGTGTCAACTGACTTGCTAAATTCTGCATGGTCTCTACTGTTGCTGATCAGTATTTAAGCTCATGCTATTTTAACTCTCACATTTTTAGGAGGTAGAATATGCATTGTGTGTCAGTCTCTACTGGATTGCCATGTAAATTAAGTTACTTTCAGGATGTTTCTTGACATTTGAATATCAATCCTTAGAATACTGCCCACAGGAAAACATGATGTTTTTTAATACATTACTTTTTTGTTGTTTTTTAAAAAATTTGCAGGGCTTTATGTGCTTGAGCACTGAATGAGTTGAGCAGAAAATAACCATTTTATAGCTCTCAACTGTGCCAATGTCTTTGTCCTCTGATTCTGCTCCTGTTTTTAAGATGCAGGATTATGTATGTTGTGTGACTCATTGCTGTTTTCCTATTCTGTAGTTTGCTCCTAGTAGATGCATTATACTGTATTTGTTCGGTATTGTAATAAAGTGTGGTTTACATAATATCTTTGTTAGTGTGTAATATAGAAAAGATGTATTTGTTGCACCTGGATCCACCCTGCTAAGCCCAGCCTTACAAGGTCTCACAGTTCATCTAAATAGCTCCTTATGCTCAATGCCAGAAAGGCCTTGGGCACAAAACATTTAGTAAACAGATGAGAAAAAGGTATGACCTTTAAACAACTCCCCCAGCCCTCACAAATTATTTGCTTTGAATGTTTCAGTAGTATACCCCTATGATTATTGTTAATAAAGGCCAACTTTATAATGATTACTACATTTAGATTTAAAAACAAACAAATATTTTAAGGCAGTGGAAGCAGTGGTTGGTTGTAGCAGGTAAGATTTACATCTTGGAGTAGACTTACAGACTTGAAGGGGAGGCAGAGGAAGCATACAGATCTTTGAGGAATACCTCTTGGGTTAGGGTTCAAGGTATTGCTGCTAGGTTTTCAGGCTAAAAACTTTGCATTTTCAAGGATTGTAATGTATACAAATAAAATCTTTGTCCGGAGAGATTTTTTGTAATGGTACCTTGTTAGCAAGTAGAATTTGAAGGGCATAGACCCTTCTGGTCAGGATCTTCCTATATTGTCTTGGAGTGGTGGTAGATTTACACAGCAATGATAAAGCCCTTTGCACCTCCATTTTCTTTATGAACCAAGGACAGCCCTAGTATAAATAATTCTGCTTTGAAATTTTTTGAAGTCTTGCCCATATACATGAGACCTGATTTTTGTGATCAAAAAGATCTGTGTAACATCTTCAGAAATGTAGGTTTGCAACCTCACTTACAGAGGCAGAAGTACTGTGAAGGCAAGAACCCCACACAGGCCTTTGCAGTTTAAAAATAAACATCTGAAGTACATGTTTGGTTTTAAATTTGAGAAATTGCTAACTTAAAATTACCATTCCATGTAACTTAAAACAGATGTTGATATTACAAAAGGCTGTTTCTGCTAAAGCACAATTTAGTGTTCAAAAAGGAAATTAAAATAATAGTGACAATTAGTCAGTGAGAAAGATAATCTCAAACCAAAGGAACCAAAACAGTTTGACCACCTGAACAGGGTGATTGTTGTGCTCCTCCTGATTTTTCCATCTGAGCTTTTCATGGACTTGCTTTGAGCCTCATAAAGTAAGTTTCTCCACCTTTGCCACACTTCTCCCCAAATGCAGTAAGTATTCCCATTTTCCAGTTTTAAAAAAACCAACCCAACCAAAATACCACTACATTTGGGAGAAGCAAAAGGGGATTTTTTTCCACATCTATGCAAAACACCAGATGTGTGTGCATAAGTGGAAAGGTATGTGGGTGGGATCATGGGCTTGCATGTGTGACTTGCAGACAAAATCATAAAACTGTGGGCCTAAGTGACTATCTTGGAGTCCTATCCACAGCCTGTTTCTGGGGGAAGGTTAAGTCTTTTGGGGGGCAGAATGAGGTCTTTTGACCCTTCTTTTGCCTCAGCTGAATTTGATTTTGCATGTCACTTTTGTACTGGCCTCACCTTCTTGTTATTCATCAGACTGACAAAATTGTCATTGTGGGTGCAGTTAAAAATATCTTAGACTGTGCCTGTACTTAGATATAGCTGAACCTCAGTGTATAGACTCGCCCTCCTGTCAGTAAAGTTCTTCTGGTATAAGCATGTCTCTGCTAGACTGGCACAGTCAAATCTTCCCCAAGTCTAGTATTGAGTGGTTTTCTTGGTATGATCCGCTGTGATCTAGGTCACGGACTGGACTGGATCAAATATGTTGATCTGATGTGTGAAAAGGTCATGTTTCCTGACCTGCCAACTTGAAATGGCTGCACCCTGAGTTCTTTATCGTTTTCTTGCTTCCTGCATGGGACCTGTGCTTGGAGTTGTGTCATTTTACAGTAGCAGGGTAGTTTGGAAAAAAGAGATTTCACACTTAAAGGTCAACTTTCATAGAAATGGGAAACTTTTTTTCTCCCAGCTTCTAAGTATGTGATATACTTCAACGTGTCATCATATAGGTGTATCTGACCAGACAGAGGAGAACTCAGATCATAGCACACAAGAATGTCAGAGAAAAGCTTTTAATAGGAGCTTTTAGTTTTAATCTTGTTACCTTTGCATATCCTTTGTGCTGTTAAGTCCAGTGTAATTACTACAAGTTGAGCAACAAAGGTCCTCCCTTCCCAGCCATTCTCACTCCCAGTTTTAGAGCTTTCAGTTCTTTTCAAGGCAGAGCAAGAAAAGGACAAAAAATCCTGAGATGTTTTGGTTTTGCTTCTTCCCTAATGTGCTTGGTATCTCTGGTTGTAACTTGGGTTGGTCAAACCTGTTTGCTGAGTGGAAGTTTCTGTGTGCTGCCTGCTGCCAAATATCTGCGTTGCAGGCGTGCCTAAATAGTAGGATTTGTTGAACTCCATTTAAATCCTCTTTTTACATTGTGTGAACTGTAACAGCAAAAAGTAACCTGACCCAAGCAGGAGACCGTGCATAAATAACTGCTTGGAATGATCCCTGGATAACTTCTCAGACAAAGATACCAGTATGTATTTTGCAACAGACAGTGTGAAAGATTTAAATCTAAGGTCATAAACTGAGGAGTGGGATTTTGGAAGATTAAAAAACAAATTAAAAACGGGTAGTGTAGTTTTAAATGCCACATATATTTTACAACAATTTACTTCTGTCTTCCTTCTTTCCCAGCTGAAGAATATACATTTCTATATGAAAAAGACCTTGAATTGGTCAAAGAACAAACTGAGATTGTCCTGATAAAACTATGGTTTGACTGGGGATAACGTTAGTAAAGCTTGGCAAAGTTGATTTTTCTCCATAGCTGCCTAACTTTGGTTTTAGTACAGTTGTTCATTATTTCACCAAACTAAATAAAACATTGACCCTCAGGTAATCGTAGTGGGCAAAATTCCCCTGTGGTGTATGTGACACTGGCCCCTCCTGAAAGACAAGAAGTCTGCTGAGCTGCACTGGTGCAGCTTGGGGCTTAGTGCCTTCTGAGGGTGTCTGTTCAAGAACAGTGTTTGCGGAAACTCCAAAGAGCCTGATGTTCAACACACAAGCCCTTGGGAGCCAGCTCAGGGATGCGGTGACATCATTTGGTTGCTATATGTGAGGTGTTAGAGGAAAGAAAAGTTTGTGGACAGTTGCAGAAAGTATAAAAATACCTCATTAAATGAATTTCAGCAAAGGTGAAATCACTTCCCCAGTATTTTTTATCTTGTTTTTGCCACATAGAGGTGGTGAAGTCCTAGGTTCTGTACACATGAGTGGAGTTTTACTGTTTTGTACTTATAACCTCTTGCCAGGCTTCTGGGTCTGTTCCACGTTTAAATTCTGTACAAAATGCCAGCTTGGTGTACAGGCCTTCAGATAGATTTAAATTTTATTATTTTAAATGGAGAGTCAGCTCTATGCCTAGATGGCCAAGAAAGCCAGTGGTATCCTGGCTTGTATCAGACAGAGTGTGGCCAACAGGACGAGGACAGTGATCGTACCCTTGTGCTTGGACTGATGAAACCACACCTTGAATCCTAGGTTCAGTTTTGAGCCCTTCACTGGCCTCAAAACTGGTGCTGGAGCATGTCCAGAGAAGGGCAGCAAAGCTGGTGAAGGATCTGAAGAGTAAGGCCTGTGAGGAGTGACTCAGGGAACTGGGGTTGTTTGACCTGGAGAAAAGGAGGTTCTGGGGGGACCTTATTGCACTCTACAACTGCCTGAAAGGAGGTGGTAGCCAAGTGGAAATCAGCCTCTTCTCCCAGGTAACAAGTGACGGGTCAAGAGAAAATGGCCTTAACTTATACCAGGGAAGATTTAGATTGGATGTGATGAAAAATCTCTTCACTGAAAGGGTTGTTGAGCATTGGTAAAGGCTCCCCAGGGATGTGACTGAGTCACCATCCTTGGTGGTATTGTAAAGACATGTAGATGTGGCACTGAGGGATATGGTTTAGTGGTGGACCTAGCTTAATGCTGGGTTCAGTGATCTTAAAGGTGTTTTCCAACCTAAGTGCTGTGATTCAATGAAATTGTGATTGACTGTGGGTTATGTAGGTGATCTGGCTATATGCCCATTCTGCAACAAAAGAGTTTCTCCCTGCATCACTTATGCAAGCCCATCTTTTGTTTCTGCAGCCTTCTAGTAAATACTTCAAACTCTTATCCAGTGTTTGGTCTGCTCTACTGTTGTCCACTGAGTAACAACTTGGTCTTGTTCTAGAGGCTGCAGCATTTACAACTCTCTCTTTCTAGGAGCATAACCCAGTGTAACCTTAAATGTTAAGGACTTCTTGAGATTGATCTTTCACTACAGGCTATTCTAAAGTACAGTAATGATGTCACAAAAATCAGTCTTTGCTTAGTTCCATTGTTTGATTAATTGCAGGCTTTGGGCGTCCCAGCTGCAGGGAGGGTGTTTCCTTGACAATATCAGCTCAGACAAGGTATAGATACTAAGACTGGTCATCATAATCTTGGAAGTGAGCATGTTACAGCAAATAATATGTCCCTTGCAAATGTGTTGATCTTAATAACTTTAGTTATGTTCTTCTGAGTTTTCTTTCTTTTTGTTTGTCAGTATGGTACCTGGGGTTTTTCTCCCTCCAGGATTAAAATAAACAATTGTTTGTTGCATTGACGTTTTTCTTTTCCCACCCAAGCCCCTCAAACTCCGTTATCTGTCTTCAATTCCATTATGTGCATATGGTTTTGCTGAGAGATTAGCCTCTTGAAGAGGATTTACTGTTAACTGACTCATTGCCTCCTTATTTTCATTCTGTCTGAGAGTTGCCAACACATCCCACACTTCGCAAATTCTGATCTGATCTTGATTCTATATCGTGATTATTTGTTAAATTAAAATTTCCTTTAAGAAGAAAGAATTTATATCATCAGTAGTCAAAATATATCAGAATCTGCAAGTGTGATGTTTACTTTGTTGTTGGGGCTTTTTAATTAAAGTTGACTCCACTGTGCTTACTGTTTTAAAGCACAAATATTTCATTCATTTTATGTTGTCTCTTACTGGGATTTCAGCAAGGCTTTCACTGCCACTTAAATTAGGAACAAAATTTCCTGAAAATAGAATATTTTCATCTGGATCCTTTTCAAATTCAGATGTACGTGACGGTTGAGCACATGAAGGGGAAAAGATATTGGGCCTCCAAGAGTTACTGAATTTCCAAGGAGATTACTTTCCTCAGTTCCCACACTTTCCTGTGTTCCTCCAAACTGTTGAATTCAGTTGTTTCATGTTTGTGCTGGGTAGTGGCCTGGAGAAGAGCACTGGCTCCTGCGCAGTGTCACGATTTGACACGAGTATGTCAGAATGTCTAGTTGTGCTGGTGTCAGAGTATAAAACAAATTAGACAGCACTTGCAGGAAATTTTTCATCAATGCTCTCAGTTCCCCCCTTCCTTCCTTTCTTTCCACTGCCTTTTTGTCACATTGAAACGGCTGTTAGATTTTCATATCAAAATGCTGGGTTTTCCATATTTAATTTTTTAAAAATTTTAGGCTCAGTGGTATTGGTTTTTCTCATTGCACATTCTTTGAATCTCTGGCAGAAGTCCTGGAGGGGATTTGGGAGCGAAGAAGAAGAAAAAGAAGCAGAAGAGAAAAAAGGAGAAACCAAATTCTGGAGGCACCAAATCAGATTCTGCATCTGACTCCCAGGAGATTAAAATTCAACAGCCTTCAAAAGTGAGAGCCTGGTTGTTTTAATTTGTACTTGCTTTCTAATTTAATTTTAATTCGCGTGTCACTTGTTGTAAAAGTGAGTTGGTAGTTCTGCCTTAGTGTGTGAAAATTAAGCAAATGGTTCCTGTCCTGAATAGACAGAAGTAAGGCAAGACCTGGTGTTTTCAGAGCTGTTGTCACCACCATGGTGCTGTACTATGAGAAAGGCAGAGGAGGACTTGTTTTGTCTTTCTCTTTGAGCAGTTAGATCTCAGGCTAGTGACAGCCTCATTGCACGGAATCATAATCTGCAGTGGTAGTGCTTTTAAATAGATTTAGTATTTGATGAATTGCCTTTAGTTTTTAGCCACCATCTAACTTGGTTTAGTGCAGTTTCAGTCACTTGTGCAGCATAAAGCTCTCTCAGCAGCAGGAGGGAAGGTGGACCTGCTGTGCTAACCAGAGTCTCACTGGGGCAAACAAGCAGCATGTCATCGTGCATAAAATGCAGTAATCTCAATCAGGGACATACAGCCTGAAGAAACTTTTTGCTGTCGGAAAGGCCTCCACTGTAAGAATGTAAAATTACTTGAGGGAACATAGAGTCCTTGTGGACTTCGTGATAAAATAGCATCGTCTGTTTGCTTTTGTCTATCATGCTGTGAATGAACAGTAACATGATGCGGTGGCTTTTATCTCAAGAGAAAGCTGAGTCCAAGAACTAAAGTTTGTAAAACTAAGAAAGTTTATGGACCATTGAGCATATTGAGGTACTTATATTTGCTTTATCAGATTAATGTGGAGAATTTTACACCTTTGTACCAATAGTAATCTTTGTCCTGTAAGATTTGTCAAGTACATTGGGGCTACCAAGTAATTTTAGGGGGAAAAAGTTGTATTCTGGCGCATTAGCACAGTGATAGATTTTTATGTTGTCCCTTTAGATCTTCTCTGTGTTACTCTGATTGCTTTGAATGGGCACAGTTGGCACAGGGGACACTTTATAAAATGTAGTGAGATCTTAAGTACTTCTTTGCCACATGTTTTGATACTGCATTTCTGTAAAACACGTGTTGGGAATTGGTAATACAGGAAGACTGTTTGCAAATGATACAAAAGTAAATGTTGCCTCTAACTGCATTAAAAAGAAACTGCTTAATCTTTTTTTGTTTTCGTGGGCAAGATTTTAGTCCACCACCTTGCAGTCTTGCCACCATTTCTCTGATGTGATGTGTTTTGCAAATGTGGAAGCCTATCCTTGTTCTAAGTTGTGCACTTTGAGTGGCCCTATTCATGATTCTTTTACTGACACAAGAAGTTTGGTCAGTTTGTTAGCAATGTTATAAAATTTTCTATTTTATTTGCATTAGAAAAAAAGTTATTATATAAGTCCTTCTTTCAAGCTCTAGGCAGCTAAACCACTTTACTCTTCTTATATGACTTCCACTTGTCTGTAGTCAAAATGCATCAGCATTGACTGGGGGGTTATTTTGCCTTCTCTGCAGTGTTCCAGGTCTGTCTTAGACAACTATTTTATTTTAGATTTTTTTAAAACATCTTAGACTGCTGATCTGGATCAGTGTGGGAAAGTATTTTTATTTTCTCTGCTACTCCAGTAATATTTAAATTTTTTATTCCTTGTGCTACGTGAAATTTATTATAGAAAGCAGGCTTTTAGAGTTTGCTTGCTCAGTCGTGGTTGAAAAGAGCATATTTTGGAGGAGAAAGACTTTGCATACCTTACCTCTAAGAGAATATATGCAAGATTATCAGGTAGAATTCAGTGGGGCTCCTGAACTCATTGAAAATGATTTTGAAAAAGGATTTTGAGGTCACATGAGTTTGTAAATGGATGTATCGGTCTGGAGATGAGTAAAACAGAACAGTGAGTTTCCATGGCTTCTCCCTTCTTTATATGTGATAGTAGACTTTTGAACACTGGTGTTAGTGTAATCATAGCAATAAATGCTTGTTAGCATTGTATGCTTACAGTGACCTTGAGGAGACTTCACTGCCCATCTCACAAAACTTCCATCTCTCCCTATTGCAAGTGCCAGTGATGCAAACTGTCCACACTGACACAAGCAAAGCTTGCCATATCTGCAATATTATCAGTATTTATTGTAGCCACCAGTGCCCTACACAACCTAGTCACAGAGTAACAGATTGGAAGGGACATCTCAATGATTTTTGACCGATCTCCTGCTTAGAGCAGATCCAGCTAGATCAGGTCGCTCAGGCCTGGATCAGGTTGTTTGGTTTCCAAGGATGGAGACTCCACAGTCTTTGTGGGCAACTTATTCCAATGTTTGACTACAGATTTGATTTTTAAAAATAGTAATTCCTTATATCTAAATGGATTTTGCTGGTGTGCAACTTGTCTCCTTTGTTTCTTGTCATGTTGTTGTGCTCCTCTGAAAAGATTTGGCTCAACTTTCTTTATATACTCCCATTAGGCAGTAGTAAGATTCCTCCTACTCCCTCAACCTTCTCTTCTTAAGGCTTAACTAACCAAGGTCTCTCATCTTCTCCTTGTGTGTGATGTGCTTCAGCTCCCCATTTATCTTGGTGGCCCTCCAGGGAACTTGCAACACACTGTCAATGTTCTCCTTGTAATGGAGAATCCCAGACTCTAAGATGTGACCTTAGGGATGCCAGATGAAGGGGAAGACTTCCTGGCCAGTCTTACTGGTACTACCCAGTATGCAGCCATCCTTTGCTGGCCACCAGTGCGCTGGCTCATCTTCAGCCCTCTGCCCGTCAGGACCTCCAAGTTCTTCTCTGCAAAACTGCTTCCTAGCCAGTCCATGCTGGCTTGTGCCTTTGCATGGGCTTTTTCTATCCCAGATGGAGGACTTTGCATTTGCCTTTGTCAAACTTGGTTTTCTGTTTCCAGCTTGTCAAAGTAGCTTTGAATAGTTGCACTGTGGTCCAGCATGTCAACCATTCTTCCCTACTAGGTATCATCTGTGCACTTGCAGAGAAAGTACTCTTTGTCAAGTCCAGATCACTAAACAGTATTGACCCCTGAGTCCTCAAAATCCTTCCCCTTGCATTCTTAAAAACAAATGTGACATTTCCTTTTATCCATTTGTAGGAAACTTCCACCAATTGCTATTTTAAACCTTAGTAGATGTTAGCTGCACTAACATCAGCCAGCTCTCTCAGCACCCTCACATGCATTTGGTCTGTTTTCAGGGACCTGTGCATGATCAGTTTGCTCAATAGTCCCTAACTTTCTCTCCTGCTGTGGTTAATGAGAGTCTCACAGACTGCTGCAGTGCTCAGGGATGTCAAAGGCCTGAGGTTGTCAACAAAAACACCTTTGCTTACCTCAGCCCCATTGAATGACAGGGCCATCTTGTGCTGTGAAGTGTTATTTGCCCTAAATGAAAATTAAACAAAGGAGCTGGTTTTTGTTTTTCTAATTCTTAGAGTTCTGTGTAGGTTTTCCTTGCTTTCTATTAAAGGATAACAAAAAGTGTTGGAAATAAACTTCTTGGTCAGGCTGGTGTCTGAATGTTTTGAAATGAAAGGACATTCCTCCTGATGTCCCTAACCATGGTCTATTTAGCACCTGAACATTAACTTCTTACTTTACTGTTATGCTAGTAAGATCTTTCTTAGGGACCTTTGTTTTTATATTTTCTACTTTTTTAATGTAGAAAACATATTAGGGACTTTAAATAAATATACTAAATAAATTACAGTGTGTCGACATTTATGTATGATTTTGTGATGTACTGATGAGATTTCAGAATTTATCTAATGGCATTAGTAATTTATGTCTCTGTTATCCTGATCTAGAAATAAGGTAGGCTTTTTAGGCTGGAACAGTGTTGCTCTAAAGTGTGTAAATGTTAATTCACAGTTACTTAGTTGACAGGTGTTGAGAGCATGCTTACAGGTGAAACTTGCCATAATTAAACATTAGGTGTTTTCTTTCATTAATTTAAATAATAGAAGTATTTATTATAAATAGTAAATGATGGGCTGCTTAAGCTCCAAGCACAGAGTTTTACTCCTTTTGTGACTGAGGATGCCAGAGACTGATGTCCACCTAAATTAAGCTTTACCATCATTATTACATTTGTTTTATGGTGGTTTTTCAACACATGAATCCTAGAAAGAAAGTGAAATATGGAAATAGCAATCCATTGCTAGTCAGTAAAAAAGAAAAAGTCTGGCTTGAAATCTCTGTGCAGAATTGCTTAAAATTTTCCAATGCATTTGAGACTATTCTTTCAGATGGATTATTGCACTGTAGTCTAGGGAAACATGAGCCACAAGCATACTGTTGGTATGCCTCAGAACAGGACTTACCGCTTGGAAAATAACAAAACAAACAGATTTAAAAAGAAAGGGGAGAAAATTCCTTCAGATTTAGTGGTCTGTTACCATTATTCCTCTGTAGTTTACTTTGCAGAAAAAATTCTCATTCCAGTTACATTTACTCAGTGATCAAAAGTGAGGGTTTAACAGCTCAGTTTAGAAACACTTAGTCTTAGGTTTATGCTTTTCAAATAACTTTTCTCTAAAGGTTTGTCAGCTTTTAAGTGGAAAGTGGGTTTGTTTTATATTTGTCTACTTCAGTTCAAATTATCTTTAGTTGTCAGTGTTGGCACAGTTGACATTAGCAGCAGGATGGTTAATTCCTGCATACATGATGCAGAAAGGTATTACTTGCTCTAATATTTGCAGGCTAATACAAGGCAATATAACTAAGGTTAAAAAGCAGATCAGTTTTGTAGCACATCAGTGTACCTTCAGGTACTACTGAACCAGAGAGAATTTAAATATTTTTTTATATTAAATGCATAAAGTACAACTTCAAACAACTCCATGTGTACCAATGGTACCTTTATTGTTAAATATCTAAACTGACTCCTTTTTTGGTATTTTATTGTATTTTACCAGGAGAACAGGGAATATAAGAAGCATTTATTATTGCTATACAGTATCCTGCCTTCATACTGCTGTATTTGTGTTTAAAAAGTTGGTTTCTTGGTTAAATGCAAGTGCTACTTAAAACTGTTAACTATTTTGTGAAGTTGCTTGCCTGTTGACCACCTAACCTTTTTCCACCCTCCTGTCTACAAACATTGTACCTAAACTAACCGTGGAAAGAGTACATGTAAGAATAGGTAACAGTAAAATAAATGAACATGTTTGTTCAACTATTCACAAAGTAAATGTACTCAATAAGCTTCCTGTTCTGTTTGTCTATGTGTGCAGAATCCAGCCATTCCAATGCAGAAGCTTCAAGACATCCAGAGAGCAATGGAGCTGCTCTCTGCATGCCAAGGCCCAGCAAAGAATATTGATGAGGCTACCAAACGTAAATACCAGTTTTGGGATACGCAACCTGTACCTAAACTTAGTAAGTTTAACTGGGTCTGTGTGAAATATGGTCTTTCGATCACTAAAGAAATGTGTGCCAGTTCTGTGGCATGTTCTCTAAAATGGGTGTAAAAGTCTCTAAATTGGTGTTCCACTGTGTGTGGTAGGGATCTTTAGTCTTTTGTGTAGTTTATGTGGAATTCTTGATATTTTCTAGGGAAGTGCTTGTCTTCCCCCCAGATAATATGCAACAAGATACAGTGTTAATAAATCTCATTCTGATGTCCTCTGTAAAAATGGAAAATGCCATTGAAATAGCATTCTTTTGTATATTTTAGGTCTGAGCTCTGGAACAATAGAACATAGCAGTTCTTTCCACTTTAGGCAGAGTAAGAACTCTTCAGTGGTGACAAAGAGTAAACTTTAATTTTTTAAAAAATTATTTTCTTTAATTATATTCCCTTAATTTTTTTTTCAATAGATGGATTTGCTGTCACAGAAATAATGGCTCTCCTGCCATAGGCAGCACTGTTTTCATACAGCATTAAGGGGATAATGGCACTTCTCTGATACACAGACTTTTTCTCTGCTGTGTGTTCATGTTCTCCTCCACAATGTACACTACCTTGAAGACATGCTTTCTCAGATTCTGTTCTCTGTTCTTGATTTCAAGTGAGGTGATGAGGCGATGTCTCCTTGCCTTTAAATTTGTAATGAATTTGGCAAGTTATTTTTATACTGATCTGATCCCTGATAACAACAGTTGGTAAATCTTCTCGTAGCTGAAGAAGGTAGTTGCTGACCATCTTGTGTTTTGTGAGTTGCTTTCTGAACCTTCTTTTTCTGCTCGCATTATCTTCAAGTTAAGCAGTTGTAGCTTTTCAGTGTGAACAAAACTTGGGTGCCTCACAAGTAAAACATTCTCAGCACAGTAGCTGGTATTGTTCTGTCCGGCAGGTTTCTCTCCATAGCACTGGAGAGTGGTATAGAATAAATAGAAATAAGGTAGAGTCTAAAGCACAGGAGCACTCTGCTCATTCTCTCTCCGCAGGCAGCATTTCACATTAATCCATGACTATAGCTTAATCCGCAGCAATCTCATTTCTTCCTGACTTTTCTTGCATAGAGAAGTCCAGAGCAGAATCCCTGGATGCAGTATTTTCACCTGGATTGAATTGACTTGCGATGGCTTTTCTTCATACAAACTCTATCCAAATACCTTCTTAAAGTAAAGGTATTAATTGTCACCAGCAATCCACCCTAAGTAGAGGAAGACCCTAGCCAAAATAAGATGACGTGTAAATCAAAAAATGCACTGGTCGTAATCAAGCTTTTTCAGAGCTAATTCAGGTGTCTGCACAGTAGTTCCAGGAGTTCAGTTCAAGCTAACCAAAGTATCTTAGAGCACTTAGATAGAGATGTGAGAGAGTCTGTCACTTGCCAGTCTAAAAGGGCCAATAGAGTGGCTCAGAAAATGATTTGTTAGTGTTGTTCAGTAGAAATATGCTTTGTTGAATTTGGTCAGTGAGATTTTGTCCAACAGTGTCTATGAATTTCTTCTTAATCCCACCATTGTTTTTTAAAGCTTTTCTTTATCTGCTGAATGAACAGATTGGGAGGTAATCACTAGTTGATATGCTTTATGGTTTTAGGTGGAAAAAATAATCTGTCAATTCAAGAAAAATTTGTAGACATCTTTGCATTAAATTTTCTTCAGAATCCTCCTGCCCTGAAGTTAAAATTATTAGCAATAGGTCCTTTAGTTATGCCAAGCCTGCAATATAGTGGCAATAATATTTGGGTTGTTGGTACTTTTCAGAGTTTGCTTAAATATGCTAATAATTATGACCTTCCAAAGTGGATGGCAGGCCATAACTATTTGTCAGGATTGCACATCATTTTGAAAAATTCGTACTCAAAGGAACATTTGACTGTCTAGTTTGATGATGGTGGCTATATGGTTGAGTGTTCATGGGTAAGAATCAGGGGGAAGGCCAACAGGGCAGCTGCCATGATGTGAGTCAGTTCTAGACCTGCCAACTAGGATGAAGAGGCTGATGAAATATCCTTTAAACATCTGGCAGAAGTCTTACAATCACTAGTCCTTACTCTGATGGGGACTTCAACATACCCAGTGTCTACTAAAAATACAGTACAGCTGAGGGGAGACAGTTTAGGAGGTTCCTGGAGTGTGCAGAAGAGAACTTCCTGACAGTTGGAGAGGGAGCCACTAGAGAAGGTGCCCTGTTGGAGCTGTTGTTCATGAAAAGTGAGGACTTGCAAGTGATGTCCTCACTGGAGGCTGTTTTGGGCCCAGTGATCATGAAATGATAGAATTTTTCATTCTCAGAGGAGTAAGGACGGCGTCAGCAGAACTGCCACCTTGGACTTCTGGAGGGATGACATTCATCTGTTTAGGAGACTGCTTGACAGAGCCGCCTGGGTGACAGTCCTGAAGGGCAAAGATGTCCAGGAGGGCTGCAAGTGCTTTCAGAAAGATGCAGGAATAGGCTGTCCCCATGTGCCAAAGGACAAGCTGGTGGGGAGGAAGACCAGGCTGGCAGAACTTCGGCTCAAACTGTTGTGAATGAGTGGTTTGGGCCATCTAAAGAATCACTATCGAAGATAATGGCAACAAGCAGGTTTTAATATAAGTCTGTAGAAGTGCAACTTAACGGAGTTTGGCGTCAAGGTTCACTCTATTACTTACTACATAGATGAAGCACACATAGCAAAATGGAATTAGCAGCAATTTAGAATGATTTACATGGAAACTAAGGATGCAGAAAAGTCAAGGTGCCAAGGATTCGAGTGCAAAAAGATAAGGGTGCAAAAGAGTTTAGCAGTACTTAATCATTAATTCAAAATTTATGAAGTGATTCAGTAGGATTTTCTACAATTATAACAGTGACTTAATTATAGATTCTAGATAACAGCACTCCGACTGTACTGCGCTCACATGTGTGTACTCAGGCACAGAGATGTTTACAAGCTTACATGTTCAAAGGTGCCTGTTAAAAACTCCACTTGAGTTCAGTGACATACATCAAGTCCCTTGCATTTCTCAGCAGGCAAGGGTTGAACCTCAAGGAGTGGGGGGGGGATGTCATTGTAGGCCTCATCAAGTCTTCAGAATATCACAAACTTGAAGTTTTGCAAGCTCCAAGAGACATCTCTCTCAGAGAGAGGAGCTGGTGCAGCCCACTGCAGTGCAGGGCACTGTAAAGGGCCCCACATAGGACCACTTTTCATAGGATTGCTGGATGATTGGCTTTAGCCATCAGTAAGTTTCCATCCTGGCCATAGCCCACATTGGTAACTGCTTTTTGAAAAAAAAAAAGCAAAAAACTCCATCTGGTAACAATGGTACTGTTTCACTTGGGCAGTTTCACAGTTCAGGTAACTGGTGTTCCAAGGCTGTCAGGGAATAGCTGATTATTAGGGAATAACTGATTATCCCTTGTCCCCACCTTGTTCAGGCAAATGATGATCCTGATACAGTCAGTGTCGCTCCCACCTTTAATGTGCAGGAGCTCCTGTTACAGTCAAGGGAGATTTCATCGCCTAACTGGTTTGGTCAAAGCTTATCAGGAACTCCTGAGATCGTAGAGCAGGCCCAAGGATGGATGGGGAGATGCACCACCAGAGGAATTCAAGAGTTTATGGCTATTGAAGGAGAGGCAGGCAACTCGTGAGGACTACAAGGATGCTGAGGTTATGTAGGGAAAAAATCAGAAGGTCCAAAACCCTTACAGTGTAATCTAGTTACTGACATAAAGGACAGTGCTACAAGACAGTCATGGAGGTGCTGGAATGAGTCCAGAGAAGGGCAGCAAACCTGGTAAAGGGTCTGGAACACAAGTCTGATGTGGAGTGCCTGAGGGAGCTGGGGGTGTTCAGCCTGCAGAAAAGGAGAGTCAGGGGAGGGAGACCTTACCACTCTCTACAACTACCTGAAGGGAGGTTGCAGCCAGGTGGGAGTCGGCCTCTTCTCACAGCTAACAAGTGATAGGACAAGGGGAAACGGCCTCAGGTTGTGCCAGGGGAGATTTAGATGGGACTTTAGGAAAAATCTGTTCACTGAAGGATGGTTGCGAATTGGAAAAGGCTCACCAGGGAAGCAGTGGAATCACTATCCCTCCAGGAGGTATTGAAAAGATATGTAGATATGATGCTTAGGAAACACGGTTTAGTGGTGGGCTTAGCAGTGTAAGGTTAGTGACTGGACTGATCTTCAAGGTCTTTTCCAGCCTAAATGATTCTGTGATTTAGTAGGTGCCGCTCCTTAGAGGAGGAACAGCTTGCAGTTTATAAGTGTACACTGAGGACTGGAGCTGTAAAGAAAGGGGGGAGAAGAAAATATGCCTTCATGTAGGGTTTTAGGAACACATTTCACATACCACCAGTATCTCTTAAATGCCCTGGCTTTGCTATGTTACTGCACCTGAATAATCCTCTTGAGTTTGGGTCTGTTCAAGTCAGTGATAAACAGGGTCTGAGCCGTAGCTTGTTAGCTGTGAGTACGTGTTTCTCATGGTGAGACTGTGGACCTCATGGCTGGCTAAATGCTGTGCATGTGCTGAGAAGTTGCTGTCCTGTGTTATGAAATACAGGGTATCAGTTGAAATAGAGTGGTTCTGTGCTTATCTATAAGTATTATGATGAGACAGTCATTAGTCTGAATGTGGTCTATGAGAATGAGAAGTAGTGTAAACTAACAATACTGATTTTTTCAGCATTCTTTAAAAGCTTCTTCCATTCACATAATTATGAGAAAATACATGATGTGAATTAAATGCAGTTTACAGAACTATCAGGAAAGCTAGCAATGTAACAGTTTTTTGGGTTTTTTTTTTCCTCCTCCTCCCTCAAAAGATGAAGTTATAACTTCACATGGTGCAATTGAACCAGATAAGGACAATGTCCGCCTAGAGCCATATTCTTTGCCACAAGGTTTTATGTGGGACACATTGGATCTTAGCAATGCTGAAGTTGTAAGTAGAACAATTTTTATATGTATCTAAAATAATTCAAGTTTATTTTTATTGATATGTGGATAAGTCTTTGGATTTTTTTGTGTGTGTTTTCAGCTGAAGGAGTTATACACACTGTTAAATGAGAATTACGTAGAAGATGATGATAATATGTTTAGGTTTGATTATTCACCTGAATTTCTTCTGTGGTGAGTAGTAAGTTCCACATTATGTTCTGGCTGGAGTGCAAAGAAGGGTGTTGTTATTACATCTTCTTAGGCAGTAATTTGTAATTATTTCTGTCATCAATTCTAGGGCATTACGTCCTCCGGGCTGGTTACCCCAGTGGCACTGTGGGGTTAGAGTGTCTTCAAACAAAAAACTGGTAGGATTCATAAGTGCCATCCCTGCAAATATTCGTATTTATGACAGGTAAAATGCACCATTACTTTTGTATTTGTAAAAGAATAGTGCCACAAACCAAATCTTAAACTGGTATCCATTGCTATAGAGAGCTTAAAAAGAGAGGAGGTTCACTGGTGATAAAGAGTCAGAAGAATCCTGTGTATATGGCAGAGACTTGTTTTTTTCACAGTTCCTACCTCTCCTCCTCCCCCCTCCCAAAAACAGACAAACAAAAAAAAAGAAAAAAAACCTGGTGGGCTTCTTTCAGTGAAGAGCACTAATATTTATTTAAGGGATTTTCTTACTGATGGATGATACAGATAATGCCATACAATTTTCTGACCTTGCTGGAAAGCATTTACAGGATAGTTGACCAGCTGGACTTCTTGGCCAGGTCTTCATACACTGACAAACATAAAGCATTATGACGCCACATAGCGTGTGCTTGGATGCCGTTCTGCATCTTAGAGTAAGGCAATCAGTTAAGTCTTGATAGAGCTTTGGAAAAGGTCTGTTGCAAACACCTTAGGTATAACTTGCATATTGCACAATTTGCCTTTGCAGTGTCATAGATTAGTATTTGTTGCAAATGTACTTTCTCACAGACCAGTTTATTTTACTTCAAATTCTTCTGTCACTGTGTGGAAAACAGCAATTATACAAATGGAAACATACAATGTGTGACTCTCTTTAATTTTTCCACTATTTAATGTCTTTTTAGTGTGAAGAAAATGGTAGAAATAAATTTTCTGTGTGTCCATAAGAAACTGAGATCTAAACGGGTGGCACCTGTACTGATTCGGGAAATAACCAGGAGAGTAAACTTGGAAGGAATTTTTCAGGCTGTTTACACTGCTGGAGTGGTACTTCCCAAACCTGTGGCCACTTGCAGGTAACCTAGGTGATGTTCTTAATAATATTGGTTCCTATATCAGTTATTTTAAAGAAAATTTAATGTAATTTTCTAAAAACAGTAAAAGCATAAAATTAAAAAATATTGAATGTTGTGACTTTGAGTAACCTGAAGGCCTGAGTGTTTGTCAGGGTTGGTTTTTTTGGTGTTGTGTTTTTATTTTTCCCTTCCCTCCCAGTGCCTTGGATAAAACAGCTTCTTTGACTAAAACTTAATTTGTGGTTTATTTAGCATACTTCAAATAGACTAACAGATCTGTTGACCTCCTGGTGGAGGCCATGCTAGTAATGGTAACATTGTATTACCTGCATTTTTCAAGTGGCCTGTATCCCTGCTGGGACACTTCCCTGTTAACCTGCTTGCTTGCCAGAGATGGCAGAGCATTTCTGGTAATTGTATGATCTGCTTTTATGAAATACTTTCATCTTTCCTGGAGAAAGGAGGACTTTATTGGCATTTGATAGATATGGGAAAACTATCACATGGGAAAGTTACAATCCAATATAATTTCATTTGCTTGGAATGGATTTTATTTCTACTAGGAAAAGTTCAGTTCCTGCAGTTTTAATCCAGCTGTTTAGACTTCTGGAGGACAGAGTACTTTCTCATTTGAAATTGTTTTATACTATCAACATTAAAGAACCTGTAAGTTTCTGTAAAGAATGATGAGGGGGGTGGGAAAAGCTATGCTGTGTTAGAATAACCAGGGATTCTCTGTTGCACAATGACCACCCAAGAAACGGAGAGCTCCTTCAACAAAATGCTTAGACATGACCAGAGGGTACTGTCTGCACAAGAAAATGAATGTTACCATGTACGTATGGTGATTTTTTCAGGGCTGTGGCAGATACTAAAATGTTTAGCCCTGTGCTTACTCATTCTGTATCAAAAAGCATTTGCTTTGATGGAAAGTACTGTGTAGCAGGCTTGTTTAAAAGCTAGTGCTTGTATATAACTTTTCCTCAATTTTTTTTGTTAATCAGCCTTCTTATAGACATAGTACAGGCTTGCTTACAAACAAATTTGGAGAGTAGAGAAGCAGCAAGCAAGAAAGCAGGAAAATGGATGCAAGTAATGCTGACACTTAAAATACTATTTAAATTCTTTTTTTTTTTCTTCCAGGTATTGGCACCGATCTCTAAATCCCAGAAAATTGGTGGAGGTGAAAT
This sequence comes from Dasyornis broadbenti, assembly GCA_013397935.1. NCBI lineage: Eukaryota > Metazoa > Chordata > Aves > Passeriformes > Dasyornithidae > Dasyornis > Dasyornis broadbenti. The sequence goes on from VZRN01000408.1 coordinate 905,676, forward strand.
TTTCACATTTGAGTAGAAACATGACTCTACAAAGAACAATGAAGCTCTACAGACTTCCTGATGTAAGCAATATGACTTCTAGAGAATCCCCACAGTTACTGTGAGGCCCAAAATAACCTTCCATCTGTCTCTGACAGCTCAGGCTTTTCTGTGTAAAGGCAGTGCGTGCAGGACATTAAAAAAAAATAATCTCTAGTTGATGAAAAAGACCTTAAGGGCTATACTAAACAGAAGAGACTATTGCTGGAAATCTGGATGTCTATGGAAGAAATATAAAATTTGACCTAAAATCCTTAAACGAACAAAAGGAAAAAAAAAAAAAACAAGAAAGCTTGACTTCACAAACATGTGGGATTGAGTTGAAGATTCGTAAGACTATTCTTGGTATGTTTAATCTGATAAGAGATTACTGGAACAGCAAATCAACAGTTCATGTCTTAAAATTCTGAGAGAAGTCCATCAGCAATTTGGCTCAGTACAATCGTATTGTTGGTTCTACTCTAATTCACTTTTTTTTTCTGTGCTGTCAGAGAATGTTGTTCTGCATTGAGCAGGCTCAGCAAAAGCCACTTCAGTGTGTTGTGCACTGTTTGCTTGCATGGTCCAGTAAAAAACAAGTGCTCTGGCATAGCTAGGTAGTTAAAAATATTTTTTCCCATGTTTGCAGCTAATAATTAAGTTTGCAAAAAGCCTTAGGGTGGATTTCCAAGACAGGGCAAGTCACTGTAAATACTACATACTATTAAAAAATCTCATTGCTGTAATTATTAGCCTGTAGAATTTAATCTGAGCTTTATGGCTGAAAACAACTTATTTGCTGGTAAAGGTTACCTTTTCTGAAGGAATTGCAGGGTATCCTTTACACGTGCCTTACCAGTGAACCATTTTTTATTTAAAGAAACCCTTCCTTTTGGTTTAAAACAACACTTTTTTTCCCTCACTCATAGTACTTTATAATGATCTATCTGATTTTGGAGAATTGTGCCTGCTGCTGTATTTAGCTTGATACTGCAGATTCTCTCACTGCTCAGATATTTGAGTAGTAGACTGAGCAGCCCTCGGAATAAAGCGCATGCCATGGCTTGATCCATCCTCCTGCTGCTGTTGGGGAGACTCGTTTCCTGCACTGCCTGCTGCCAACTGTGCCTGCACATGCAGCTTCTCCCTTGCGTGCAGGGCAGCAGTTTGCAGAGCTTAAGAATTAATAACCAAATTAATTAGGTTTTAATCTTGGACAGCTATATATAGCTTCCATCAAATCTTGAAGACATTTTTAACAGTCTAAAGAGTGCAATATACAATTTCAAGTGTAGGTTTTGGTGGCAACTTTAATAACATTGTTAATGGAAACAACTCAGGAAGTGAATAAACAATAAGGATCTTACTTACAGTACCAAAAGTATAATGACAGAGAATCATTAGAAATAGCAATTGTACCCTGATAATTTCCTTTATCATAAAACCCAGTTTCAACAGAAAAGTGAATTATGGAAAAAAAAAAAAATGATAGCGCATTCATAAATTACAGGTAAGGCAAACATATACTGTACACAGAAGTGCAAATAGAAAATAGGTGCTTTCAAAATCAGCTTCTAAAATTAAGTGATGTAGCAGTCCAGTCCATATACCTCAGGATTTTTGTTATTTTTAGGTTGGATTTGGGAGCTTCTCCCATGGAAAGTAAAGATTTAATCTTTGTTCTGATGTTTTCTCTCTAGGTCTTGTGCTTTGGGTTTATTTGGAGGGCGTTTTTTTTTCCAAGAAAGGGATTAAGTGCTGTTGAGGCTCTTTTTTCTTCAGTTTCAGGCTGCTATAAACACTACTGTCAGACAAATGTGTCCATTCAGGCTATGCTGTCCCTCCATACCAAACACTGTTTCTTGCATTTTAACCTCTTTTCTTAGTGTCCTTGGAATATTATTGCCAGTAGGATCTCATTTCTCTTTAAGTGAATTAATCATTCCTAATGACTTGAACAGCCTGAATTAGAAAGGTTTTCAGATATAATAAATACTGTAATTAATAAATACCACTTTTACTAAAGGCTGTGCATGTACCTATAGATACAAAGAATAGAAAGGTGGGTTGTTTTTTTTCTAAGTGTTTAATCTCTTAAGCAAGGAGTTTTCTGAAAGAAGTAAAATTTGTCTGTGTTCAGAGTCAGGACAGGAGCATGTTTTGTCTCTGTGTGTCTTTTCCTGCCCGACTGAGATCCTGGCACAGGACAGTCACATGAATATGTGCCCAGTCCAGCAGAGAAACAAATTTTAGCACAGTTCTGTACACTTTCCCTCGCCTCTGGGATTGCAAATAATCACTTACTGGTGGCTATTCTGAGCATTACTGCAGGGAAAAAGATGTTCCAACCCAGCTGCTTTTCCTCCGTCCTTCCTGTTTATCAAGCGTACTCCCTTATGGAATAAGAGCATTTAAAAATATAGGTGATGTGCTGTTGTGGAGTCAAACCATAGTCCCAGGCTGCCTTAAAAAGCAGGAAGACTGAAATGTAATACACAGGCCAGAGCTGTGGTAAAATGTGCCCTGATTTCTCATCTGGCTGCTGACTCCCAGAGTGTATGAATAAACACCTCCCCCAGAATAATGCCTTTTGGGCAAAGCATAATCAGCTACACTAATTTCAGGCTTCCAGTAATCAAGTCTCTACCTGGCTCCTCTTGCAATTGATACTTTGCTATGATTAATGTGGTACATGCCCAAGTATGTAGCTCAGACAGATGAGGCAGGATAAATGATCTCTGAAGAGAACAAACATTAGCTTCCTCAAAAGGAAACATTCAGGAAGGCTTGCAAAAGCTGGGAAGAAAATTTTAATTGCTTTTGCTTGTTTAAACAATAATTGCATAGTACTAGAAAGTAATTTTTTCCTTTTCTGATGTTTAAAGTCAGAAAAATAACTTTATTTCTTAAAATAAGGTTTTGATTTCAGGCAGCTTTAAGTTATGAGAAGCTCTCTTGTTAACAGAATAGCAGTTGTGCCTGTATAGAAAGTTGAGTTAGCAAGGGAGTTTGCAAGTGGTAAAAATAGGTGGAATCCTTTTTGTTAAATAATTTCTAATTAAACTTAATCAGCTGACATCGATGTATAGCTTGACTGTAATTTCCATAAGTTTGAATTGCATGTGTTCTTGTCTTCAGATAACTTCTGATATGCATATTTCTTTGTTTTGTTTCTGTGTCTGGGCCCCACGTAGTTTAGAAGAAGATAAGAAATAGATTGACCTAAAAAAACCCAAAAAACCACAAACTGCACAAAGTCTAGGCAGTTGGTGATGGTATGTCTTTCTCTGGAGAAATGAAGCTGTTTCAATAATGACATAAAAAGATTGAAGTGCCCCAGACTTTCTCAATAATTAGAAGAGAGGGAATTCTGATTGAAAGCCGTTTGTAAAATAGCATAATGAATTAGGTGGCTGGGATAAAGTAGGCTAATAATAAATGCTTTATAGCAAGTGGAGTGACTGCAACCTACTTTCAGCCTTTGCTGTGTTTGCAGTTTTCCTTCAATATCTTAACGTTTATTTTTCTTTTCTTACAATAAGGCCACAAAGACTTCAGGTTTGAGACCAATGGAACAAAAAGATACTAAAGCAGTACAAGAATTAATCAATACTTACTTGAAACAGTTTAATCTTGCTCCTTTGATGGATGAAGAAGAGGTGGCCCACTGGTTCCTGCCTCGGGATCATATTATTGACACTTATGTGGTAGAGGTAAAAGATACCCTAACATATATGAATGTGTGTATGAATGCCACTTGTAGTAGTTCATATCAGCATCAAGTTTTTGAAATGTAGGCAGTATGAAATATGTGTGTTTTAGGTAGAATTTGATATCATGAGTCCAAGCTTTGTTCTTTGTATTACATTTTGTTAATGAGAAAATGTTTGGCTCTGATAAACTGCAGTGCTCTTAGAATAGGATATATTAAAGAAGAATTCTTAAATATCAAAATATCACCATACTGGGAAGATTACAATGAAGAATCTTACATATTTTAAGATCAGCTCTTCCACCTGCATTTCTTGATTCTTTTTTCACAAAGATATGACATGATAATAAGCAGTGGTCTTCAAACCTCCTTTTCTAGGAAAAGAAAGAAAAATGATGCAGTGACTGAGATAAGGATTTGGTTTGAATTGACTATCATTCTTACAGGTCTACACATTTCTGCCATACACCATTACAATTTTTTTTTTAAATCAATTTTAGAGGCACCTGCTGGGGGAATTATGTTTTTTGATTGTTTACTTCAGTAAAATCTGGTTTTCCCAAGAAAAGAATATGTGTACATATGTGTATGAATTTGCTTATATATATGCACACACTCACGTGCCACCTTCACCCTCCAAACAGCTGGTTATAAAGCTTCTCTCAAAATAAGGAGAATAGGAATAGATTAGCATTTGGATTGGAAATCTCCCAGACATGTTTGGAATAGGTGCAGTAAAGCTAGTGGAAAGATACAGCCTTCCCTTTGAGTCCATACCAAATCAGCTATAGACCTCATATTTAGATAGTGTATTACTTTGCTTAAAGTGATAAAGTTATTTAAAATTGATCAGCACTAACATCCCTAAACCTTCTTCTCATAGAAGCCCTAGGTTGTGAAGCACAGTGTTCCTACACTGTAACATGAATTTGTGCGAGAGCCTCAGCTGAATTAGGAAACCTAGTGCTGCTGGAGATGAGTGGTCCTGCTCATCAGTTTTTATTGTCCAAGCTTAGCTTTCTACTTTGTAGTGCGTCTAGTGCACGTCGGACTTCTCCACCTTCTGTCTCCGCTCCCTCTTCTTCCTGCCCTCTGCAGGGTTGTTTTTTGGCTTGCTTTGTGAGTTGAAGCCTACAGGAGAGTTCACAAGCACCAGAATCAGCATGAATGTGACATTAACAGCGCCATATTAACTGAACAGCACAGTCTTCACTTATTTGTTTTATGCTGTCTCTTGGACTAGTTTTTGACTATACAAGATGTAGATTTGTTAGTGCTTAAAATCTTTTTAAGATCTAAGTGAGTGGGAGAAGTTAGTGTCAGACTTCTAAGTCATCTTTGTAATGTACAAATCTGAAACCTTAAAATACTCTCTATAATTTCTGAGTTAATATTTTCATCATCATTACTGAATTTAATGAGTGACTCAGTAACTTTTCTGTTGCTTGTTGTTAGTTTTGCTCTACTGCAACATCTGTACCTGATCAAAGACAAAAGCTTTTTTGCATGTGGTATGTTCAGCTGTTTTACTTTTTACTATAGAAATACTACTAATTTAAGGATCCATGTGAAGTCCTTCATTGAACTCTAATTAGTGGGCACTAGTCATTCAAAAATAAAACAAACAAGCAAGAACAAGTGTTTGTGTGTCTTCTTTGCCTTATCTTCTTGGGGATACCAGGAGAGAAAATCTGGGTATTTTTTCTTGTGCTCAGCACGTTAGTCATAACCCATGTAATAATTATTTCCTATTTCCTACTAATCCACACACTTGAAGAAGGTTAAACTTCCTTAGATGTGTGAAATTTAGAAGTTTTATGTAGTATACTTTAGATGTCTGTATAAGCACCTTTTTTGTTGACTGTTGGTTTTATTAGAATTTCAATGTGATTGAGCACTGTTGTCCAACAAATAGGTTATGCTTGTTGATTAATATTTAAATATGCTTTGTATAACAGCACAGTATATATTTTTAGAAAGATGAGAAAAGAATTCCTTAATGTGAATGTCATCAGATTTTTAAAATATCTATAATATTTTAGGAATATTTCATTAAAAATAAGTTCAGTCAGGAAAAAAACTTCTATACTTTTGGTGGAAGTGTGCTTTTTTAGCTTTGTCTATAGTATTGTTTTTAACTTTGTCTGAGCTTGGGAAACAAACTGAACTGCTTTGACAATTGCTTGTCAAAATGTTAGTGGTGTAATAGACTAAAAAATCTAAATGTTTGTTTCCTCAAATCTTACGTAAGACTAGATGCTATACCATAATACTTACAGTGCACAAACCTTGCTCCATTTATTACTTATTTTCTGTAGAACTGCCACATTAGCCTAAGCGATAACTGATTACTTATTAAGTTTTTTGTTTTCTTTTGGTTTTTTGTAGGGCTCAAATGGTGTTTTAACAGATTTCCTCAGTTTCTACACATTACCTTCAACAGTGATGCATCATCCTGTTCATAAAAGTCTCAAAGCTGCCTATTCTTTTTACAATATTCATACAGAGACTCCCCTCTTGGACTTAATGAATGATGCACTCATTATAGCTAAATTGGTAAGTTGTAGGTTAGGTTTCTTCTGCTTCATTCGCAAAGTATTCTTAGGAGTGGTGGCAAGGTAAGAACTGGAGTCATTTATTCATGCCAGTGCATTCAGTTTTACTGTCTATTGTGCAGTTGATGAGACATGTACAGTATATATATCAAAATATAAAGCACTCTGCTTGTTTTTTCTTTTTACTTTGAGTGATGCCAAGGAATGACAAATGCATAAAGTATTTGCCATAGCTTGAACTGTGGAAATACCCAAGAGCACACTGATGACCACAGTCACTAAGTATCAGAAGAATGAAAAGTACCATTAAAATAAATTCAGTATGATTAAAATAAATTCTCTTGGAGATAAATTAATAAGCTCTATCAAATACATTTGGCTTTTAAAAATGAATTTTTATTTCTAAAAAATATAAACGTTTATTTATGTAAGCTTTATCAGTTTATCATTGCTACCTGTAAAGCTCTGTAGATGATGTCATGTCGTAGCTTTTGTGCATACCTTTACTTATGGAATTACACTGGTAGATGTTTGGTTGAATGGAAAGGGAAAGACTGTAAGTGAAGTTCTTAAACAGAAGAATTTTGAGAGTTTAGTACTGTCTGATGAAAAAACTATTGCTCAGCTCTTAGTCACCAGGGTTTCATGGGAGTGCAGTGCTAACACCAGTGGCACATGCCAGCACTCTGAATGAATTTGCAGAGACCTATTTGGCCTGGGCAGTTTACAGCACTGCACAGGCTTCAGCCAGTCCATGGCATCCACTCCTCAACCTTTCCCAGCATGCTCCAGAGCCCAGGCATATTTTCTGCTCCTCAATCCAGCTGACGTGTTGCGGCTGCACTGCTGGTGGTGTTACAGCTGTCTGGGGAGTGCTCAGTGCTGGCTGTGCTGACTGTGTTCCAGACAACCATACTCAGATCTGCCTGCATGTGCCATAGGGATTTCTGTGTTGGTTCTGGATGAAGCCAGTGATGGTCTGCAAAGGCTGTATCTGTTCAGACTTAAGGCTACATGAAAGCAGCCGTGCAGTCTTCAACCTGTCTGTCCCAGCCATGTTCATGCAGCACTGCATCTGAGCTGCCATCTATGACAGGAACTGCTTGCTGAGGCTTGTTGACCTGTAATCAGTTCAGTGACTTTTTGTTATGGAAAACTCCTGGACAGTCATGGAGAATACAGAACCCTGCTATTCAGGCTCCAGAATGATCCAAAAGGAAGTTCAGAGACAGACTTTGAGAGGCTAGTATAATTTTCAGAAGTGGCTAAAAGTACTGGTAATTATTCTTAAAAGTCAAGGTGGAAAAAGGAGTAACAGTTGGTCTCCATTAGAAGTGTCGGACAGGGAGCTGTGTCTGGGCATTCTCTCGGCCCTGGATAGGATGGGTAAGGAGACAGTTCCATGGTCTGACCACAAGGCTTTGCACCTTCCCCTGCGTATATTTCTCTCTCAGTGTGACATGCAACTCTTTCCTTTTGAGTGGATCATCGTATATATCTCTTGCAATACTAGGATTTAGACACCTGTGGATTTCTAAAGTACTTGCTGAGCCTGTAATGCATCATTAGATGCCTAATTATAGTTGCAGATCTGACAGTTGAGTTTTGCATGAGGAGAGGTAAGGCAATGGAAGAGAGATGATAAATGCAGTGCTATTTGCAGCCTTTTGTTTACAAACATACTTGAGTCTGGCTGGGATGGAGTTAACTTTGTTCCTAGCAGCCCATATGGTGCTGCACTGTGTGACTGAAGCAAGGCTGATAACGCACCAGTGTTTTGGCTGTTACTGAACAGGGCTTGCACAGTCTCGAGGCTTTCTCTCTTTTCTCCACAATGAGGAGGCTAAGGGTGGGCAAGAAGTTGGGAAGGGACATGGCCAAGACAGGTGACCCCAACTGACCAAAGGGATATTCCACACCGTATGATGTTCAGCTCCACAATAAAGGCTGAAGGAAAGGAGGAGGAAGGGGGGATGCTTCTGCTGATAGCGTTTATATTCCCTAACAACCATTATGCATGCTGAGATCTTGCTTCCCAGGAAGTGGCTTGACATCTGTCTGGCAATGGGAAGTAGTGAATGAATTCTTTTTGCTTCCTTGCACCTTCAGCTTTTGCCTTCTCTATTACACTGTGATTGTTGCAATTCACAGTGTATGAAATTGACGTCTTACAAAAGACGTCTATCTTGCCTTCTTTCTATTTTCTCCTCATTCTGTGGGAGAGTAGTAAACCAAAGGCTGTGTGGATGTTTGGCTCTTTTCCGGGGACAACCCACTGCAGTCCTTTCTGTACTTTTAACTCCAAAGCATGGGTTTTGGATGTACAAATTCAGCTCCGCAAATTGCTTTCAGGGTTTGCAGGTCAGCTGATGTTTATTTTTATCTTCATATCACACTATATAAAATTAGTTTAGAACTAAGTCTAGTAAAACCTTAGCAGCTACAGGACAGAACACCTGACCTTCAAAGTAAAACCCAATATTTGGAGTTATTCACTTAGGTTTTATCCATTCTGCATGGAGAAAGTGGGATTTTGTATTAGGATAATCCCTCTAAAACACTGCGTTTTTTATTGTTGAAACTGACACTAAGTTTCTAGATGTAGAACACATGGGAGAAATTCTCTTCTGAGTGGTTCAGTGGTCTATCAGAGCTGTGGAGAAAGTACATTTGAACAGAAACCTTTTTATACCTCTCAGAAGATACTAACCTGAAATTAATCTGCTGATGTTTAGATACTGAACTAAAACTACATCTGAAGAGTTTTGTTTGAATTTTGAGTGCACAGCTTAGTGTGTTTGTATCTAGAGTATGTCTCTATTCTCCCCATTTCCCTTCCTGCTTTCTGAGATTTCTGTTACTGTTACTTACTAACTTGGAGTGTTTCAAAATTTACTTTCAATGCCAAATGTCAAATATTGTCACCTTATTTGTCTTGTTTCTATGTGTTTTTCACAGCACATTTAACTTAGCATAGCTTAATCTGCACACGGAATGATCTTTGTCTAAGGTAGTGGGAAGCCTTATTAAACTCACTGTCTGTGCTTTGTAACTTTGTAACTTTCTTCTAAATAGTCCTGAAGTAGAGCTTAAAATGCTCTTTTTGTTCAAACCCCCTTTTTCCTCATACGGGATGCTCATTTAAAAGAAAAAAGAAATCTGGGTTTTTTTTACTGAGTAAAGAATGTTCCTTACCCCATCTTCTTGTGCTTAAGTAGTTGAGCATTATTGTTTTGTACCTCACTTACTCTTAAGAGTGTATCATGTCCTGCTGATGCAGTACCTTTGTGCTGTTAAGACTCCAGGATCTTAAGTCAGGCTCGCTTGTAGTTAATTGCGAATAAATGGGCTTTTATATTCACCCCCCAGGCAAATTCAGCTCTCCGTACAAGATGATTATCGCTGCAATGGCTTAACTGACCTTGGGTTTATGTTGCTTTTTAAGAATTCGCAGTGAGTTAGGATTTGAGTATGTTTGTGTTGATGCACAAAACTCTGAGACTGATTTGGCCATGTGGCTCTTCTGAGACAGCAAATGTCTTTTGAGTGGTGAATTTGGGAGGTTTATGAAAAGAGGAGTTGATAGAGGGTCCATGAGTAGGGGAGGGAGAATCACATGAATGATCTGAGTTCTAAAGGAAAAGGACAAAATCACAAAAATATGTTTATCATTAACAGAATGATAAATTGCTGGAAAACACCGTAGGCTGTATTTATGGAACTTTAACTGGAATAGGCCATGTGTGTCAAAACACTATATGTGATTGTAAAAAATGCCTGTCTGTAATGATAAAATAATGGAAAATGCTTTAGGGGCTCTTCAGACCTTAGGCCCTGAAAGTGGCTTTAAAATTTGTACCCTTTTGGAGATAATCTTCAAGCAAAGTTGTGCGTTATACCTTAGTTTTTATTTTTTTGTGTGTGTGTACCTGATTAAAAGGCAAGATTTATTCCATTGTCTTTTTTCCTTTTAATTAGCCTTAGTCTCTTGGATACTGTATACCACTGTGTAAAGTATAATTTGTGTGTCATTTGAAACTTTAAAAAGTAAAATTTTTGAAATGTTTTGCCGTTGCCAGAAAGGATTTGATGTGTTCAATGCACTAGACTTAATGGAAAATAAAACATTCCTGGAAAAACTCAAGTTTGGGATTGGAGATGGAAATTTGCAGTATTACTTGTACAACTGGAGGTGTCCGGGCATGGAATCTGAAAAGGTAAGGGAGAAAAATGAGTTTCTGAATTCCATTAGGTGTAATGGTACATTAATCTACACTGGCCCAAAATGGGCAGAAGCTTTAAAAATAACTTAATTGGCCCTGTTTATGATCCATAATTTTCAGATTCAGAAGACTACTGATGTTTAGATTTACTGCCATACTTGAACTAAAGTACTCTATTTTTCTTCTTCCTCTAGGTTGGTCTTGTATTACAATGAGAACACTTACGTTTCTGGAACTCTGAGGTCATCGTTTGAGTTAATTTGATCTCCATACTCTTGAAATGGTTTTGTTCAAGAGGAGTAAAAGCACAATGTCAGTGATACTGAAATAGTCCATTAAATCTGATCAATGAAGACATCCACATGTGACCAAATTTATGCATTTTCAGATAGATCAGACGGTCCATGAAACTCTTCTATTGTCCATGAAAAGAATAAAAAGCACATTCATTTAAGTTTCAAAGCTTAGCTTGCACCTTGATGAGAAGAAGGTATTTTTTTCCACTCTGTAGAAAAGACTGTTTTGTACAAACTGAACTTCAGTGGTGGGTTAGGGTACAAAAATATTTGCTATTATGTGGATGAACTGCTGCATTTCTATTTATTAAGTGGTGATGTATGTCTGTCAGTGTAACAGAATGAAGGATACAAACTGGAGTATCTTTGCTTATTTACTTAGCATGGATATCGTCATTTGGGGAAAATCATGAAGTACGGTACATTTGTAGCTCTATGAAAGTTCTGGATGTTTTTGTAACTGGAGGAGTATGACAATGTACTGGTTTAACTAGTGCATTTGTTTCTCCATAAGCAACGCTGCCAAATCAATAAAAATTACAGATTTGTACTTTGATCTTCAATAGATCAGTGGATTGATTTAACAGTATCGCACTGTTCAGTGCAGGTGTTACCTATGTTGCCAGAATGATAATACATTACTGTACTTAATTTACAGTTGTGGCACAAAACCTTAGTTTTTCCTCAGTAGAATAACATCAGCCTGTGTGTAAAACTAAGAATTTTAGTAGTGCTATCAGGATATTTATAGTTTGAATGTTTTCAACGCTTCTGCGAAATTGCACATATTCCTTTGTCTACTTTGATTTCCTATGAAGTCTGTAATTCTAATGAAAAATACCTTGTGTAAATATGTATTCATAAATTGTTCTGGTAGTGTTTTTATCCTGACTTTGGAACAAGAAGTTTTGCTATATATGTGGCTGGTAAACAGAAGAGAAATGCTCTGCCCTCAGTCCTCAGAAGTCTCTGTACTGCGATACCTGAAATGTACGAGGGCTGATGTTTGTTGTTGGGTGGAGCTGTTTTAATTCCCTCATGAATGCTCAGCAATGGGAGTGGCTTCTGAAGCACTTTATATGCATTCCAGCATAGCGTCATAGCTAGAGATGATAGCAGTTCTTTCAGCTCATGGATGCTGCAGAATCGTGAGCATGGAGAAAATCTGCATTAAGAAACTGTTCTAGCTGAAAGTGCCAAATTGTGGTAGTGAAGCCTCTGTGCTGTGAGCATCTTTTGAATGTGACTTGAATATCTCATGAAATGCAAATATCTAACTTTCCTTTTAAACATGCCTGTAATTCTGACAGCAGATTTTGCTGGAAGTTTAATTCTGTACATGAAGATAAATTTGTCTGTTCTTCATAACTGTTAGCCCTACCCACTTCCTTGTAGCAGTGGGGTTTTTCTTTCTTCCCTCTCCTTTTCCAATGTGTGAATGGTTTGTGGTTTGGTTTCTTTTTCTTGTTGAATTGTGGTGAGAGGATTATGCCCTAGAAGCTGATAAATACTTTCCCTTATTGCATTATAGCTGATTAAAGCATTCAACCTCCTTCAAACAAAGGAAGGGACTGAACGTGGTTTGTTTGACCGCTGGTTGTGCACCAGCTCGGGACCTCATGAATTTAAAAGGACTTCAGAGGAGATCTAGTGGTGCAGTTGGGCTATACATCTCTGACCACTCTGATACCTCTCTGCTAGTAGCAGTCAAAACAGGTGGTACAGAGAGGCCTCTGTGTGAGGCCTGAGCAGACTTAAGTGCCTGAAAATGTAATTGATGGTAGTGATACCTGAGGTAACAAGAAGGGTTTAATCTCAATTCCATCAAAGACTTAAGTTTTTAACTCCTAAAAGGCAAGATGGTGTCTCCTTGGCAGGGCATTCTCATTGAAGCCCTCTGGGATGAGGAGGAGGTTCACCAAGGGGCTCAGTGTGTTCTGCTTGAGGTCTTAAAGGCAGAGCCTTGGCAATCCTCACTCAGGGCTGCCTAAGGCAAGGTGGGCCAGCAGGGCATAGCTCTGTCCCCATGGCTAAGGTACTTTCTTGCTGAGACATGATCACAGCCCAGGTGGATATGTTCATGTTCTCTGCCTTCCTTCCCCTCAAAAAATGCATGTGGAAGAAATATTAGACTGATTATTTCTTTTCTCCTCACTTCTCTGAAATCAGAAGGCTAATCCTCCCAAGTATTGTCCTTTGTAAAATTGAGGCCATGATGGGACCAAATATGTCCAGGTAGATGATAGACTTGAACCTCAGTTTCCTGCAGCTTGGCTTTTGCCCAAATCTTCAGGTTAGAGCAGATGAAGAAAGGAACATGGCCAATCTTTTGCTCTGTTCTAGTAAAATAGTGCCATTTGCTTCTGAATCCAAGGGATAAACTTCTGTCTCATATGTTGGCTCATTCTGCATGTTAACTGAGCGGAAGGAGGGCAGAGACATGCTCCTGTAGCAGCTGTGCAGCACTGTAGCTGAGAGAGAAAGTTTATCAACCAGAGAGCATGAGGGAAGCTGTCAACTGAGCCTGAGTGTTGGAGCAGCTCTTGGAGAGTTCTGTTCATGAACTTGTGTGTGTTAAGCATGGCCTCTTCTGTCCCTGCTGAGTGCTTTTCACCTGTAATGCTTCACTGAAGTATTACAGTGTCAAGAGGACCTGAACCTTGAAGGTGTCCCAGCCTGTACCCACATAATAAGACAGTTACTCTGGAGCTGAACATTGTGGCAACTCACTTTGACTTCCTAAGCAAGTACTAAACAAAAGGTGAATATCTGTGTGGGGCCACTGTCAGGAGTTCAATATGAGAAGCCCTTCTCGTTTCCAAGGTTGAACCTGTATGCATTAGTCCTGCTATGAAGGTAAGACTCCTCAGAACCTAACAGGTATTTGTAAAGGATTGGCAAATGTAAAGCTTGCTCCACCACCTTTCCCACCTGGCTTTTTAAACATCTGTAATTTCTTTCCCAAAGTAATTTCCTATCTGCAGAGGGAAACAAATCCCTGAAGACAGAGATAGACCTGGGCAGGCAGTGAAGTGCTTGAAAGATGATTGCTGTGCTTATGTTCTTTACCAAAGCTAATCCTTATGCTCTGTGTAAATGCTAAGACTCTTACGCTATGGTTAGCCAGCCTGGGAATGAAATACACTAGTGCTAGCATGTCTTCACAGTTTTATGCACCCAGAAAGCCAGAACAAAGGACATGTATGAAGGACCATGAAGCAAGGCAAAGAAATCTCACCTCATCTTGCACCCTCAGACAAGGACAAAAATTTTAGCATTAAATGCTTTGTTTAAACTTCAAAGAGCATCATGACTACACAATCACTGCTCATTGCTACTGCCTGCCTTCGTAGTTGGTATCATGAACTAAAGTAATTTCTAAATAAATCCAAAATACAGATGAGCTTTTGAATGGCAATGGAAATTTGGAATAGCAAATCTCTGAAAAATACATGTAAATTTTACCTTTTAAGGAGCAATGAAGTAACTCAGTTATTTTATGCTTTCTTCTACAAGTAAATTCCTAGGCTGTTGATTGCCTGAACTGCAGCACTATTTCCCTTCCTTCGTGCAACCCAAGTCCCTCGTTAGAAAACTCTTCATAGTCCCCAGTAAAATTCAAGGAAATTCAGAAATTACATGGTATATTTTCAGTCTTGTAGCAGTTACAGTTCTCATCTATATAAAACAGTGTATGGCTTATGTCAATTTCCTGGGAAATAATTTTAGACTTCATTTAGAAATCTAATGGAGTTTAGGTTTACATTTTCTCACAGGATGTGTGTGAATAGCTCGCATATGGAAGTGGGTTATTTTTTCATACTGCAGCAGTAGTAATTTGCTTGTGTTTTGTGTTTGAAAATAGCTTTTCCTCCAGCATACCATACACCAGGTATCAGGTGGAACCCAAGTCTGCATATGTTTGTGAGCAAACAAGCTGTCGTTCAGCAGAACAAACTACTTATGATAGAGTTGAAAAGGGAAGTCCACCTGTGCTATTACAGCTGTTTACTTGAACCCAGCTTTAAAAGACTTATACTGGCATGGACCATTGTTTAAATAAACTTTCACTTTTGGTATTGATTTGTTTTGAGTAATTACACTTCAGTCTGTTTTGCTTAAAGCATGTTCATCTGTGTAAAAATACAAAGTTCACTTAATGTTTTGCATTAATTCCAAAGAAGTATGAATTATGTCTTCAAATTACTTTGGCATGTTCATTACCGGCTTTAACTCTGTGATCTCCAGCTGCAAATGAAATACTTATCCCCAGGTAAAGACTAACACTCAAGTCTGAGCAATATTCTTTATTAAAGCAGAAAGTACCTCAACCAACCTGGTATTCAAGAGCTTTACACTGTAAAGCCTATAAGAATTGTTCAGTTAGAACAGTATTCCATTCTGCATTTAAAACATCCGTTTAATAGAAAGAACTAAACTAAAATCAGTTATGCTGAAAAAGCCTTTTTCTTTTTGCGAGGTGGTTTCTTTATCTTATTGGGATTTGGGACAAGTTTCTTGATTTTCAAAGGCTGCAAAATTACATTTGAAAGATCAGGCTGATTGCTTTCTGTATGCTTCCGCTTCTGACTTCTGTGCTCATCCCCCAGCACCTCCGTAAGCTCTTCAGGTTCCAGATTTTCTGAAGAATCCGTATCTGCATAAGCCATGGATTCTTCAGTTCTGTACTGAAACCATGGCACTCCCAAAGCTGGTATCTTTGGAATTATGGCTTCTATTGCTTCAGTGAATTTGTCGGACTGCTTTTTGAAGCCGAGTGCTAAGATGGACGTTAGGCCAAGAAGGGGCGCGACCGTCTCACTGAGCCGTGGCACCTGCCCTGCCGGCGTGGCGCGGCTGGCGCTCAGCTCGATCAGGTGCGACGTGATCATGGCAGGTTTGGCAGACTTGCACACCAGCAAGAGAAGAAGTTCATTTTTTTCCAATGCTTTGGTAACTTCATTAACTCCAATAGCAAGCTGTCTTCTGATACTTATGTCAGTCCATCCTGCTTTTTGTTGATGGTTTTCTGTTTCCCCTTCTTTAGGGACTTCATTGGTGCCAATGTCACACTTTCTTTCCATTTGTTTTTTCATAAGGGAACGTTTTTTCTTTCTTGGACTCTCAATCTTTTTAAGTCCAGTATGTTTAATCCTTTCTTCTAAGGTCTCTAGTATAAAATGCATATCTTCTCCATCTATGGTTTTCCATTGGAAAACAAATGGGTTATCTAGACATGTTTTTACGGTGGTTTTCTTGGCTTTCCGAAGTGTTGCCGTCCCTGGCTGAATTACAGACATCCTGAGGTGGTTCTGTGTTTTGTCACCCTAAGGAAAAAAGAGGTAGACATTAGTTCAAATACTGCACTGTGTGCTGTGAGTGTTGTTATCAAAGCTTCTGTTGAGAATGGAGAAGAGAAATGTATGTCAGTGACACTGGCATCTGTCAACCTCTTCACATTGGCACCAATCCTTCGCACATCTTCCAAAGGGCAGGTGCAGGGCTGCTTTTTTATATAAATAAAAAAAAAAGCTGGACAGGACAGTAAGGCAACAGCAATGACAACAGACCCTTCTGAAGCTGAAAAGAAGCAGCTGGAGGTATTACAGATGTAAAAAAAACTAAAACCAAACCAAACCCAACCAAACAATAACCCCCCCAGAATCACAGGCTGAAGGACCACTCAATTTTCACGGTTGCACAGCTGCATTGTCCCTCATGACATGGGAACAAAACAAATAAAAAACAAACACAAAAAACAACAACAAAAACAAACAAACAAAGAGACCAAAAAAACAACAAAAAAAGCTGAATCACAACATGAAACAAGCTCCCAGTTCCTGAATTTATTTAGGACTTTTAGGACTTTGTCTTTTCAGTCTTTAGTCCATGCCTTTATGTTCTTCTGCATCTGGAAGGTATGATAGAAACTTGCAGGCTCTTACTATTTTTGCTTTCAGGGAAGGAAGGCAATTCCCTACAGGCCTCCCAAAGTTCAGAAGTTCAAAGTTCTTTTGTGTCACCTAGACCATGCTTTTAGGGATGAGAAAAATTGAACAGGAGCAGAGAAAATGTAATTGTTCTTGCTTTGATTGATCTAGTCCAGAGTAGCAGTGAAGAGACAAAGTCAAGCCTGATGACAGTCCCTGGTAAACTGCAAAGCCCCCATGCTCATGCTTGGGAACTAGTAATACCTTCATTGTTACACAGCCAAGCTTACAGAACAAGAGCTGTTCAGGTTTCTAATCAGGAGAAACATGCCATGACTGTCTTCTAGGTTTCCTAGTTACACAAATAGGCACAGGGATTGCATTTATGTACAGCTCATGAACATCTAAAGGCTACCACTCATATCATACCGTTTTGCTAGTTACCCCAGTTCTCTGTGCACTAGCAGTGAGCTACCTTGATATAAAAAGAAGACAAATACCATCTTCACCCAACGGTACTGCCATCAAGCAACACCCATCTGGACTGATTTTCACTCAGTTAAACTCTTGTCTGGAGGACAGTTGGAGAAAGATGCACATTGTGTGATTCTGTGGATGGTCTTGTGCAGGGCCAGGAGTTAGATCTGATGACCCTTGTGAGTTCTGTCCAACTCAGGGTAGTCTATATTCTATGATTCTGCCTTGAACAGAGTTGTGTCAATGCAATGTGAATGCAATGTGAACTGCTACCCAAAATGAGTCAGAACCACTGAAGCAATATGCAGAGAACAGTAAAACCGAGGATTCCAAAAAGAAAAAAAACACGGTAGCACTCTGAGTACTCTCAGAATAATCTATGATGTGCCCTGGGCCACCCCAGCAATGGTCCATCCAACGCACTGTCTGCCTCCAACAGTGGAAACTGGAGAAACCATCTGGGGAGGACAGGGTTGGCATTCCCCTCAGCTCCCAAGCAGAATGGTTGCATCTGGGATATAAGAACAACAATGTGCCGACTTAACCTATTAGTCCTTTATGGAGCTATCATTCATGCAGTTATCTAATCCCTTTTGCTTATCATCACAGTGGCAACAACAGAAAAGTGAACACAACTAAAGAACGGAAATGACCACAAGAATTCTTACTTGTGATTGAGTTAGAATGGGAGCTTAAGACAGCTTTTAAAAAATGAGCTCTGGGTTACCGCTTCTAAAAGCTTTCAATTAGGGATGCTCTGATGACCTTTGACAAGCAAAGTCATCCACAGTCTTATGTATGAGAAAAAAAACATGAAATACGTTCACAGTTGAAAGATTGCATTTTTCTTTTCAAAATGGGCACTCCTGAGGAAAACAAGCGTGCAGGAATAGGAAACAGATCAACGAGTGAAAAAATAAACACTGAGCTCCTCAACCTCATACCGTTGTCACAACCCCCTCGCTTCCTCCGGAAGGGAGATCGGGGAAACACCGCCCACGTCCCCCTCCGCCAGAAACCCTCTCCAGCCGCTTCCGCTCCGTGGGCTCCTCCAGCTCCTGGCAACAAAGAAACATGGGTTAAGCACGGTCCCAGCACGACAGGCTGCAGCCGCCGCCGGGTCCCTGTGGCGGGGGCTCCGCCGAGACCGCAGCACCCGCACCCCGCGCCGCCGCAACCCGGTCCGCCGCCCCCA
>VZRN01000409.1:44961-56736 GCA_013397935.1 Dasyornis broadbenti
GAGCGGAGCGGATGGTGCCGGTACCGGGGAGTGACGATCCCGTTGGTCCCTGCCGGTACCGGGGGGTGACGATCCCGTTGGTCCCTGCCGGTACCGGGCCGGCTCCTGCCGGTACCGGGGGGTGCCGATCCCGTTGGTCCCTACCGGCAGCGGGAGGTGCCCCTCCGGGTACGGAGCGGCCGTGCCGGTACCGGGAGGAGCCGCGGGGCTCGGGGAGGGGCTGTGCCGGTACCGGAGCCGCAGCCGCCGCCAGCCCCGTGGCACCGCTGGCACCGGGCCAGAGGCCACGGCCGCGGCGGGATCGGGATCGGGATCCAGATCCAGGACCGGGATCCGGGGCTGGATCCCCCGAGCCGCCGCCGCTGCCGTCCCCGCGGTTCGGGGAGCTCGGGTGGCACCGCCGGTATTCCCGGCAGGAAAAACAAACACCGGGAGAAGCCGGGGCGGCCCCGGCACCCGCGGTGACCGCGGCGGGGAAGGCGCTGCCCGCGCCCGGTCCCGGGAATCCGGGGGGGAAGCGGGCAGGGGCCGGGAGCCGCTCCGAGCGCTCTTTTCCAGGGATTTCCCATCAATTCCCTCATTTTCTGCTCTCCGGGAGCCGCCGCGGCGGGGAGCGGGTCAGGGTTAACTCCAGGCGCGGGGAATTCCCGGCTCCCGATCCCGGCGCTGCCGCACGCGGGGATTTTCCCCTCTCGGCTCTTGGGGCTCAGGGATTCTCCGCTCTCGTTCTCCCGGGAATTCTGCCCCGCAGCTGGAATTCGCTCCAGGGCTGGAGTTCTTTATAAAAACCCCAATATTTTTTCCGCACCGGACCCGTCCTTGGGGTTAAAAACGCCCGAACCGGGAAAGACCCGAGGGAAAGAACCGGGGGGGAAACCGCGCCCGGCCCGGGAATCCTCCCTGCATCCCAGATTTCCCGGCTCCGGGCGCTCCTCTCCCGATCCCCGGGCGGCACCGGTGCCGATTTTTGGGAATCCGCGGGGATCAGGAGGGGACCGGAGGCTCCAGCTCTTCCTCCCGCGGCCCCTCCGGGACGAAAATCCCAAAAAAAAAAACCCGGGATTTGGGGAAAAAACCACCCCAGGGAATGATTCCCAGCCCAGCCCTTCCCGGCTTTCCCAGGCTTTTCCTGACCCTCATCCCAAACTCCGGGAGTTTCAGCCTTTATTCCCGATGTGCTTTAGGAGCGATTATCCCATTTATTTTCTCTCCCGAGGCTCCGGGTTGCATTTCTGGGAAATGGGATTTTTTTTTTTTTTTCCCCCTCATTTCCAGGTTTTTTCCCATTCCTGGGATTCTTTGCCGTTCCCAGGGTTTTTCCCCATTCCCAGGATTCTTTGCCATTCCCAGGGTTTTTTCCCATTCCCAGATTTTTTCCTCATTCCCAGAGTTTCTTCCCATTCCCCGCCGCCCTCCCAGGGAACGAAGAGGGATCAGGAACCCAACCTCCCCAAATTCCTCCAGCCCGGAACAAAAGCTCGGGAATTCTCCGCGGGACACCCCAGGAAAAGCCCAGGGACTGATCCCATTCCCTGTTTTTGCGGTTCCAGCCCGGCCCGGGATGCTCCCGCCATGAGGAGGTGCTGCCAGGCCCTGGGGCTGCCATGCCTGGCTAAGGTCAGTGCCACATCCCGGGAATGTCCAGCCCCGTCCTGGGAAATTCCACCCTGGGAAGGCCTGGGGGGATTTGGGATTCGTGGGATCGTGGAATGTCCTGAGCTGGGAGGGACCCACAGGGATCGCCTGGCCCCACACGGACCCCGAAATCCCAAAATCCTGGGAGAGTGTTCGAAACACCCCCGGGGCTCCGGCAGGTTTGGGATCGTGACCATTCCCTGGGGAGCTGTTCCAGTGCTCATTCCACGCTCTGGGGGAAGAAATCCCTAAAAATTCCCGCTGAAGTTTCCCTGAAATCCTGAACTGAACAGGACGGCACAGCTCCAGCATTCCCTGCTCTCTCCGGGGTGGCTGCAGAGCCCTGGGGGAGCAAAAATCCTGCGAGATTGGGAATGGAGCAGAAATCCTGCGGGATTGGGAATGGAGCAGAAATCCTGCGGGATTGGGAATGGAGCAGAAATCCTGCGGGATCGGGAATGGAGCAGAAATCCTGCGGGATTGGGAATGGGGCAGAAATCCTGCGGGACTGGGAATGGAGCAGAAATCCTGCGGGATCGGGAATGGAGCAGAAATCCTGCGGGATTGGGAATGGAGCAGAAATCCTGCGGGACTGGGCTGGCCCAGACTGTCCCTGTCCCAGTCCCTGTCCCGGGGTGGCCCAGGCCGGGCTGTCCCCCCCGTGCCGTGGCCGTGCCGGGTCAGGGGCTCGGTGATCCCGGGGCTCTTTCCCAGCCCGGTAATTCCATGATCCAGTGAGGCCCAGTGACCCCGGGATCAGCGGGACCGGAACGATCCCGATCCCGATCCCGCAGGGCAGGGGAGCGGCTCAGGGCCGGGCTGGGCCGGATTAACCCCCTCCTTGCCGGGCCAGCACCGGCCTGTGGTGGCCACCAGGTCCCGACTCACAGCCGGGCATTGTCCTCCCTGCCAGGGCGTGGGCATGGCCAGTGTCCAGCCCCTCTGGTGGCCACCATGTCCTGAGTGACAGTGAGGCTTTGTCCTCCCTGCCAGGGCATGGGAATGGCCAGTGCCCAGTGCCCCATGGTGGCCACCACATCCCAAATAACAGCAGGGTGTTGTCCTACCCCTCCAGGACGTGGGCATGGCCAGTGCCCAGTGCCCCATGGTGGCCACCACATCCCAAACTCACAGTGGGGCATTGTCCTTCCCTGCAGGGCATGGGCATGGCGAGCTCCCAGCCCCTGGTGGCCACCACATCCCAAACTCACAGCCCGGTGCTCTCCTCCCCTCAGGGCTCGGCCATGGCGGGCTCGCGGCCGCCGCGGCTGCTGCTGGTGTTCGATTTCGACGAGACGCTGGTGGACGAGAACAGCGACGATTCGGTGGCGCGGGGCCGGGCGCTGCCGGAGCCGCTGCGCCGCAGCCCCCGCCAGGGCTCCTACAACGAGCACATGCAGCGCGTCCTGGCCTTCCTGGGCGAGCAGGGCCTGCGCGCCGCCGACTTCAGGGCCATCTACGAGAGCATCCCGCTGGCCCCCGGCATGGCCGAGCTCTTCCAGTTCCTGGCCAAGCACCGCGAGCTCTTCGAGGTCATCCTCATCTCGGACGCCAACATGTTCGGCATCGAGGCCAAGCTGCGGGCGGCCGGGATCCACTCCGTGTTCCGCAAGATCTTCAGCAACCCGGCCGGCTTCGACCGGCGGGGCTACCTCACCCTGGGGCCCTACCACAGCCACCGGTGCCCCCGGTGCCCGCCCAACATGTGCAAGAGGAAGATCCTGACGGAATACCTGGCGGAGAGGGCGCAGGAGGAGGAGGTGGAGTTCCAGAGGGTTTTCTACGTGGGAGACGGAGCCAACGATTTCTGCCCCGCCGGGACTCTGCGGGCGGCGGACGTGGCGTTCCCCAGGAAGGGCTACCCCATGCACAGGCTGATCCAGGAGCTCCAGGAGAAGCAGCCCGGAGCTTTCCCGGCCGCCGTGGTGCCCTGGGAGTCGGGCACGGAGGTGGCGCGGCACCTGCAGGAGCTGCTCCGCGGGAAATGCTGAGGGAGGGCGGCTCCGGGGGATCCCGGCTCCCTGCGCTCGCTTGGCCCCGCTGCCGGGGCGTCCCTGCCTCGCCCAGCGCCTTTCCCGGTGAATAAAGCACTTTCTGCGGGCCTCCCTCCCTGCCCTGCCGCGGGCACGGAGCCGCGGCCTTTGCCAGCGCTGACGGGGATTTTTGGGGGAGTTGTTCCCGTTCCCTTTTGGCCGAGAGAGAGAGAGAGAGAATTCCTGAAAATCCAGGAGCCGGCTCCATGCGGCTCGGGCGCGCCCTTCCTGCTGCCCTCACAGCCCGGCCCGGACTGCTTCCCTGTTCCCGAGCCCACCGGGAATCCAGTCTGGGAATTTCCTTCCCTGTTCCCGAGCCCACCGGGAATCCAGTCTGGGAATTTCCTTCCCTGTTCCCGAGCCCACCGGGAATCCAGTCTGGGAATTCCCTGCTCCCGGCCCTGCACATGCCACCCACCCCGAGGGCAGCCGAGCCTTGCCCCTCGGGATTTTATTCCCCGCATAAAACGTGCCATGAGCCTCGGGAGAGCTTGGAAAAGCCTCTGGAACCGCGTCCCCTGTGGGGAGCAGGACCTGGCCTGGTCCACCCTCGGCTGCTGTCCCAGGCTGAGGTGTCCGTCCCCGTGTCCCCTCAGGTCCCTCCGTGGCCTGAGCCGTTCCCAGATGTGTCCCGGTGCTTCTGGATCCCGTGAGTCCCCTCCCGTCCCGGGGAGGGGACAATTCCCCCCTCGCCCGGCCAAGAGGTGCCACCCCCTGCCCCCGGGGCTTCTGTGGCCCTTCTGTCCCCGGGTGCTCAGAGGCCAAACCCCCCCGCCCGTGTCCCCCTCCGCACCGCGGCGTTAATTACCCTTAATTACCCTTTCTAATTGCACTCTGCAGGGGGGAGCTCCAGCATCGCTGCTCTCTGGCTCCTCCCGGATTTCTCCGCAGCCTTAGCGGCCCCGAGGGTGCCTCCGACTCCTCCAGGCCCTCGGAACCCGAAAGCCCAGCAGGAAATAACCAAAGCAGCCCCGAGTTGTTCCTCCTGTGTCCCACCCCCTGTTCTCTGTTCTTCCTGCTCCCCGTTTGTGTGGAACTCAAAGCCATGGAATTAAAGATCCAGCTGGATGCTGATGAAGCTCTTCTGTATTGCAGGGACCACGGGATGAGCCCGGCTGTGGAATTTCCATCAAAACCTTGCCTCGCTTCCTTGGGCTGCTGGAAGTTTGGGGCGTTGGAGCAGCTGAGGGGGGTCAGGGCATGAGCAGGGACCCTCTGGGGTGGGGGATTGGGGCCTGGATCATCCCTGGAGCTCACGGGGACAGCGGGCAGCGCCCTGGGGCTGCTCTGCTGCTTGGGCAGTGTCCTGGTCCTGGGCTGGGATCCAGGGCTGGGATCCAGGGCTGCATCCCCGGGATCAGCCTGTGCTGCTGCCCTGTTCCCAGCTCCGTGTCCCGAGGAGGAGGAAGGAGGGACAGGGATGGGGGAGGATGCTCTGGGAGCTGCGCCAGCGGTGCCGCCCAGCCTGGCTGCAAATGCCCTGCGGATTTCCCAGCGGTGCCAAAGCCGGAATTCCAAGGCGAGATGCAAAAGCCAGAATTCCAAGGCGAGGTGCCAAAGCCGGAACTGGGACATGGAGGATGCGGGCGCCGCTGCCCTCGGGCTCAGAGGGGCTGCACATAATTCCCGGGGAAGATTCCTGCCCCCTGCCCCGCCACCCCCTCGCACCAGCCGTCCGAGAAGCGCCGCGTGACGAAGAGCAGAGCGCCGGGCTCCAGGGACAGCTCCGTGTCCTTCTGCCGCGTGTAGGGGTACAGGGCCAGCGCTGTGGGAGGGAACGGGGACATGGAGCCACCACAGGGGCCAGGAGCGGCCCCGGCATCGCTCGAGGCCCCAGCGCTGCTCCCTGTGCCGGGGATGTGGGCAGGGGCTCTGCCCGAAGGGATCAGGGCGTGTGGGATCCCGTACCTTTCTCCAGGTAATTCTGCGGGGCCCACGGCGGGTCCTCGGCGGCAGGAGGGGGTGGCAGGGCCAGCTCCTCGAAGTCGGGCACAGCCGGTGGTGGCGGCGGCAGCTCGAGGTCATCGGGCGCTGGAAAAGCCCCAAATGGGTGAGGGACGGGTGGCTCTGTGGGGGACAGGTCACACCCTGGGATGGGTCCCACACAGTCCCCGTGTCCCTGGGATCCCCCCGGAGCACCCAGCACTCACCTGGGGGCAGTAGCTCAGCTGGGGGCACGGCCAGGTCCCCTGGAGGTGGTGGCAGCAGGTCCCCAGGGAGGGGTGGTGGAGCTGGGATGGCACCTGCGGGTGCTGGGGGTGGCCCTGGAGGGGCTGGTGGCAGCAGGGGTGGCCCTGGCAGCGGTGGCGGGGCGGGAATTCCTTCCCCAGGGGCTCCGCTGGAGCTGGGGGTGCAGCAAAGGCAAGGTCAGGGCTGGCCCTGTCCCCTCCCTGGGCACAGAAATTGTCCCCTGGCAGGACCGGGTGCCCCATAGCTCTGTGCAAACCCTGCCCCATTTTCCCTCAATTCCCCTCATTTCCCATCATTTCCCCTCTCCTAAGAGACCCCACGGCCGTGTCCAAACCCTTCCCCACCCCGTGTCCCATTTTCCCCTCATTTCCCCTCATTTCCCCTCTCTCCAAGAGGATATTTCTGCTCTGCACACGAGCACTGCCAGGGCTCCAAATCCCCCAAATCCTTGATTTTCCCACCAAAGCCCTGAGCAGCAGCAGGGGCAGGGAATGCCCCGGGCTCTCCCGACCCTCCTGGTACCTGAGGGATGCCAGCGAGGAGGAGGAGGACGAGAAGGAGGAGGAGGAGGAAGAGGCTGCCGAGAGCTTTCCCTCAGGAACCACGGGCGGCTGCACGGGCTCGGGGACGCGGCTGCTCCTCCTGCAAGGGAAAGCACCCCAGGATGGCACCCGACCGAGGCCACCGTGCCACCCCTGGGTGACACAGCAGGGCCACCCCACGCCCGGCTCACCCCAGGGTTCCCGCAGCCAGTGCCGAGGAGCATTTGGTGCTTTTCCGAGCCAGGGTGCCGGTGCGGGACAGCTGGGTGCTGGTGTCCTGTGGGGTGGGGACACACGGACACGTGTGGGTGACAGCGGCTGCGACACCCACCCTGAGGGGAGCAGCACCCACCCCGGGGCTGTGACAGCCCCTGAGGGGAGCAGCACCCACCCGTTGGGCCCCTCGGGGAGCGGAGCAGCAGCGGAAGGAGCCGGGGCTGCCGCGGGGGTGGCCATGAGGAACCGGCACCGTGGGAACCGCGGGCCCCGCGCCGCTGCTTCCCCCTGGCCCCACCGCGGCCTCAGCGGGGCTGGGGGGCCCTGGACCCGCCCGGGGGAGCCTTATGGGGTGGGGAAGGATCCATGGGGCTGAGAGGCCTCCAAACCCCTCCCGTGGGCACCTTCCTGAGTGGGGAAGGATCCGTGGGGCTGAGAGGCCCTGAACCCCCTCCTGAGGGGTTATTCTGGGGTAGGAAAGGATCCATGGGGCTGTGAGGCCTCCAAACCCCTCCTGGGGGCACCTTCCAGTGCCGGGAAAGGCTCCGTGGGGTGCGGGGGTTCTGACCTTGATGCCGTGGCCGATGTCGTCCAGGACGCTGAAGTTGAGGGGTTTCCTGTAATAGGGCTCCAGCACGGGGGGGCTCGGGGGGGCCACGATCTTCTGGGAGCTCAGGAACCTCCTGCTGACGGTCAGCGAGCCGATCTCGCGGCGGGACACCTTCTCCTTGTGCATGTCCACCCTCTGCAGGGGTGACTGTCCCTAAGATCCTGTCCCAGGCTGTCCCCAGAGCCCACCCCACAGAGGGGCTGCTGCGAGGGTCTCCAACCCCTCAGAGCTGCCCCAAACCCTTTTCCCAAGCCCCTCCATGGAGGGTCCCCAACCCAAAAACCAGTCCCAAACACTTTTCCCAAGTGCCTGCACAAGAGGGGCTCCTGGGAGGGTCTCCAACCCCTCAGAGCTGCCCCAAACCCTTTCCCTGATCCCACCCCAAGGAGGGGCTGCTTCCCCAGCCCCTCAGAGCTGCCCCAAGCCCTTTCCCTGAGCCCACCCTAAGGAGGGGCTGCTTCCCCAGCCCCTCAGAGCTGCCCCAAGCCCTTTCCCTGAGCCCAGCTCCCACCTGGGCCACGCAGGTGACATCGGCCTCCAGCTGGTGCAGCTGGGCCGCCTGCAGCTCCAGCAGGCGCAGGAAGGCGCTGGCCAGGCTGCTGAGCTGGAAGGTGACGCTGGCCAGGGACTGCGTGCTCAGGGCCATCGTCTGCTCCAGGGCCTGCCTCTTGTCAGCAGCCTGAGGGGACAGACGGACGGGGGACGGAGAGACAGTGAGTGCAGGGACAGGGGGACAGATGGACAGAGGGACAGAGCCCTCCCCGCCTGGGGCACCGGGGACGTTTCCTTCTGCTTTCCAAATGCCTCAGACTTCCCCTGGCGGCACCGCAGGGGCAGCGAGCACCCCAGAGCTGGGGATGCACCGGGATGGCTCCCACGGATCCTTCCCTGGGATTCCTCGTTCCAGCAGCTTGTGGAGCTCACTGAGAGCCCTGCTCGCCCCCTGGCCACCCCTGGGGCCAGCTGGGTGTCCCAAGGCCACGTGTGGGACACCTGGCGGTGCCCCCAGCCGTGCTGGGGCTGCTGTGGCACTGCTGGAAATAGCTCAGAGCATTTCCCCTTCGGTTCTGCCCCACCGGGCCCGAGCCCAGCACGGCCACGGCCTTGGGGCTGCTCACAGGGACCCCTCCCCAGCAGAGAGGCCCAGAACGAGCGTTTTCCCTCTGATTTCATCTCCAAATTCCTGCCCCCGTCCCTCAGTGTGGGCAGGCAGGGAGGAAGAGGAGGATGAGGAGGAGCAGAGCTTCACACTCGCCCTGCGTGTGCAGGCCCTGCCCGGTGCCACCTCCGGGACCCTGCTGCTGCCCAGGACACGCTGCTGTCCCCAGCCCTCAGCCACAGCCCCTCCAGAGGCACCAAAGCCCTGGAGAACCCTCCCTCCATCCCAAACCTGCTCTGAGAGCTGCTGTGGAGCACGAGGTGAACCCTCCCTCCATCCCAAACTCCTGGAGAGCCCTCCCTCCATCCCAAACCTGCCCTGAGAGCTCCCGAGGAGCACGAGGTGAACCCTCCCTTCAATCCAGACTCCTGGAGAACCCTCCCTCCATCCCAAACTCCTGGAGAACCCTCCCTCCATCCCAAACCTGCCCTGAGAGCTCCCGAGGAGCACGAGGAGAAGCCGAGGCCCGGGGCAATCGCACCCGGGGGCGGCAGGGGAAGCGGGGCTGGCAGCCAGCGGGGATGCTCAGGCTCCCAGCCCCGAGGTGAGGGCACAACCTTCCCCGGGCACCGCCGGGGAGCACCCCGAGCACGGCCCCGGCCCTGACCTGCAGGTAGTTGCCGTGGCAGTAGTCAGCCACCCTCAGCAGGTTGCCGTGCTGCTCCCGCAGCAGCTCCCGGCCCGCGGGGATCTCGCTCTGCCGCAGCCGCTCCAGCTCCGACATCGCGCCCGCCTCGGCTCCCACTTCCTCCCCCGGCCGGTTTTGAAGCGCTGCTGACGCAGGGCCCCGGGCGCCGCCGTGTCCCCGTCCCCCCGAGGGACACCCCGCCCTGCCCGGGACAAGTGGGGACGGAGGGGAGGAAACCGGCGGGGCCCCGGTTCCATGAGGGACGGGCGTGGAGCAGCCGCGGGCGCGGGGAAGGATGTGAGTCACGGTGAAGCGGCGGTGGAAAATGAGCCCAAAGGATCCCGACCCCAAAGTGACCCCGATCCCAAAATGATCCCAAAGGATCCCCACCCCAAAGTGACCCCAATCCCACAAGGATCCCGATCCCCACCTCTGCCACCTTCACCCACTGACCCCGAGCCACCGCTGCCCTGACGGGGCTTGGGGCCGAGCCAGGCTCGGGCACATCCAGGAATGCACGGAACATTCGCTGCCCTTGGCAGGGCGCCCTGGATCCCTGGATGCTCCCGGTGCCAGGTGCCCCTCCCTGGAACAGCCCCACGGGTGGCCCGTGTGGCATCTCCCGGGTGTGCCCAGTGCCCCCCGGGTGTGCCCAGTGACCCCCGGCTGTGCCCAGTGACCCCCTGAGTGGCCCCNCCCCGGGTGCGCCCCGAGTACCACTGAGTGACCCCCAGGCACCTCCAAGTGACCCCCGAGTGCCCCCCGGGTGCGCCCAGTGACCCCCGAGTGCCCCCCCCGGGGACACCGTGTCCTTCCCGCTGCTTCGCCAAGGACCTTTCACATCTCCGCGGGCGGGGCCGCAGGAAATTCCCACTTCTGGCTTGGAAAGCCCCTCCGCCCTGTCCTCCTCNGAGAGCTGCCCCGGGCAGCCCCCAGACCCCAAACTCCCCTCCCCAACCGGGGAGAAGCTGCCGTGACCCCCCCTGGGGTCAATCCCGGCCGCTCCGTGCAGGATCCGGACACAGCCCGGGCTCAGCCACCCCCGGCAGGGCCTCGGGGGCTGCCCAGGTGTCCCAGGCGGAGCCTCACCCACCCTTCCTGCCCCTCCCCACGCCCCCCACCCCGCTCAGCCGGCACTTCGAGGCTAATTCCCAACACCTGACCG
Source organism: Dasyornis broadbenti (assembly GCA_013397935.1). Classification (NCBI taxonomy): domain Eukaryota; kingdom Metazoa; phylum Chordata; class Aves; order Passeriformes; family Dasyornithidae; genus Dasyornis; species Dasyornis broadbenti. Next base: position 55,140 of record VZRN01000409.1, read on the forward strand.
GCTTAGGCTCCTGAGTCCATTATCAGCTTAAGGAGCAAAGACATCTGCTCCCCGCCCTGCGCCGAGCCAAGGAGCCTCCAGCTCCCCGCAGGAGCAGCATCTCCCCTGGATGGGGCTCTGAGCGGCTCCAGGGCGCACAGGGGCGGCCCCCCGGCCCCCCCAGGTGAGTGGCTTTGCTGCCTCCAGGTGAATGTTGGGGTCCGCCTGGACTGGGGAGGCCGTTTCTCCCCGTTTCGGGGCTCCTCGGGGAGCTCCCGGGCTTTTTGTGGAAGGTTTCCCCCAGCCTCCACGGTCCCCAAAAACTTCCGGGGGCGCGCAAATAACGGAGTTCGGGGCGATGGAGGAGCCGCGAGCCACGCGGTAAAAACCTGGAGGAAAGGCGCGAGGAGGAAATAAAAACCGGAATGGCTTTAATTCCTTAGAAAAGCTGGGAAGAGCCAGGACACCCTGGGGGGGGGTTACAGTGCCATCGGGAATGGCAATAATGAGCTGCCTCCCTGCAGTTCCAGGCCAAAATGGCTCAGGACATGACCGAGAAGGAGCTGCTGAAGATGGAGCTGGACCAGCTGAAGAAGGAGGTGAAGAACGAGAGGCAAATGGTGAGTTTGGCTTTCGCTCTCCCCTGAGGGAGCCTTTCCTTCCTCACGCCCAGGGAAAGAAGCCCAGGCCCTGAAATCGACCCCCAGGCACAGGCAGGAGCGGCTGCCCTGCCCCTCTGCCCTCCAGGCCAACGCTTCCCTCCCGGCCCCGCATCCCAGAGCGCCGGCCCCACACCTGCAGGAGTGGCCATGGCACCCCAGGGATGCTCTCGGGACACCCCATTCTGTGTGGGTTGTTCCTGGCTGTGGTTCCTCTCTCCCACTGCACCTGGCAAGGTCATCCATGGCAACTGGAGATGCTCTGGGACACCCCAGGGATGCTCTGGGAAGCCCAGGGATGCTTTGGGGTACCCCAGGGATGTTCTGGGACACCCCCGGGGTTATTTGGAGCACCCCAGGGGTGCTCTGGGACACCCCAGGAGTGCTCTGGGACACCCCAGGAGTGCTCTGGGACACCCCAGGGATGTTCTGGGACACCCCCGGGGTTATTTGGAGCACCCCAGGGGTGTTTAGGGACACCCCAGGGATGCTCTGGGATGCCCAGGGATGCTTTGAGGCACCCCAGGGGTGCTCTGGGACACCCAGGGACACCTCAGGACTCCCCATTCGGGGTGGGACGCTCCCGGCCGCCGTTCCCCTCTCGCAGCTGCCCCGCGGGCTGCGTGGGGCACGGATCCCGTCCCACACCGGGAACATCTCCTCCCCTGGCAGGTGTCCAAGACCGGCAAGGAGATCAAGGAGTACATCGAGTCCATGGCGGGCGAGGACCCGCTGCTCAAGGGCATTCCCGAGGACAAGAACCCCTTCAAGGAGAAGGGGGGCTGCACCATCAGCTGACCCCGCCGCCGGGATGCTCCCGTCAGCGTTCCAGGACTGTTGGCAGGATCCTGCTTTCCCTCTAGTCTGACCTCGGCACCGCCGAGCCCAGAACCAAACCCTAGCGCAGCTCGAGGACGGCAATGGAAGAGAAAGAAGCAAAAAAAAAAAAAAAAAAAAAA
>VZRN01000413.1:3231-77070 GCA_013397935.1 Dasyornis broadbenti
TTTTTTTTTTTTTTTTTTTTTTTTTTTTTTTGATAGGTTAGGGCCCTTGGGTTTGATTACCATTCCTTCTTGTGGAGGTAAATGCAATGGATTTGGAGGTAGGGATCCGCATTGTCTTTGCACCCAGAATTTTATCCAGAAGCCAGTGGGCCTTGGTGAGACCTGGACAGTGCAGAGCCACAGGAGTTATGCCCTCAAACCAAGATGGTCCTAGAAAGAAGCCTTCTGTATTTTCCCAGTAGAGCAAAGTAGAGATGTCCTCGAGGTTCACCTCTGAGCCTGATCCAATGCCTCAGAGTTACACTGCGCAGAAATCTTTCTGATTTAGAGCCACTCTGAGTTATTTGAGAAGGCGCCCTGCTCTGAATACTGAGGGTCTCCATATCATGAGAGAGCTGAGCATATTGGACCAAAAATAGAGACAGCTCAGGAGCTGGGACAAGAGGCAGGGGCAGAAGGTGGGGATTTGTTTTATCCCATGTAGGTATCTCCATTCAAGCTGGCAGCCCAGAGTCAAGGGAGGGGATTGCTGTGTGTGAGTTAGTTCACCCAGGGCTGAAGATCTGAAGTGGGGGGATCATACCAGAGAAATATTTGTTTCCCTCCACTGACTATTAAGGAAAGCCATGGTGACCAGCTCCAGGATGATCCAGAGAGATGAATCAAGTCCCACCACGGGGCTGTTCAGAGAAACAATTTCTTTCAGCTCTGCCCCCAAACTGAAAATTTCAGAGCAAGTGCAACAAGAAATTACTCTCATTTTCCTTCTGATTCCACACAGTTTCCTTACTTTTCACTGTTCTACCTGGTTTTCCCTGTGGAACAAAGGCACAGGCGAAGATGGAAATGGGAATAAAGCTATGAACCAAGCCTACCTGTTTTCTCTCTCATTTCTCTCTTTGCCAACAGCTACCAAAGGTGGCAGACTGGAGAAAGAACAATTTAAGAATTGAAAGGAAACTGTGCAGAATCTCACTGTATGATTGACTCTTTCAGAAGCTGATGCTTTGGGCAGATGCTGTCAGACATGTATCTTAAAGGTTAGGACTGAAATTCTTTTCCAGAAGAGCTGATTTACAATTTGTCACAGAGAGTTCTGCTCTTTCCCCTATCATCTGGAAAAGAAGACACACATCAGCATCATCTGTCACTTTTGCTCATTAAAATATCATCCAAATGAATTGGAATAGTTGGGCAGCAATAAGGTGACACAGGAAAAGGCTGAGGCTCTGATGGAATCAGTATTTGCTACAAGAAGGCAGAGCAGGGTCATGCACAAACTTGAATGCCAGATACACTTGAGCTATATGAAAATCTGCTGTTAAAGGCTGTTAAAGTGAGAAGAAGTTTATCCTTGCTCTTCTGCTATTTATTTTCTCCCAGGTTTCCCCATTTACGCCAGAAACTTCCTAGAGAAAAATTCTGTTCAGTCTGGTACAGACAGCTGCTATGATGGTCCACCTAACATTTGAGCTTTGTCTAAATTTGACTGCTGACCCCTCATATCTCCAACCAAACAAATTAATCCCTTGCTTGGCAACATCCCAGTGGGAACCACTGCTTGGTCTAAATAAAGCCCAAAGGAACTTTTGTAAGAACTGGAAAGGGAAGGTTAAACAAAACTAAGCCATTTGAAACTTGTGAAGGAGATTGAGGGTTTGATGGGATAAGGAGCTGCTGTTCTGCAGTGTAGGTGGAGGAAAGGACTTGGCTCCGTGGGAACCTGAATTTGCCACTTTTCTCTTTTCTTTTTCATTCACATTAACCAAGGCTCAGATATCTTGCTGTGGGAAGATTCCTGCTGCCAGATGTCAAAATACTTAACACTGAAGACCCCTAAGACTGTGCTCAGGTCTTTGCCCAAACTACGATCTCTGACAGGTCTAGAGAAAAAAGAGGGGGCAGGAAAAACATGATTAGCTAAAGCGTAGGAGCCTGAAGCAGAGAGAACTGTGAGCAAACCACCAGCTCATTCATACTGTACGGCTTCCTTCTTATTTTGGGTTGGATATACTCTAAAGGATGGCTTTGCTGAACCTGGCCACAGTCCAAGGTAATTTAATTGACTGTTAACACAATTGCAACTGATAGCACAAGGCATTTTCTGGTCTCCCCTGAAGGTCCTATGGCTCTCCCTTGCACCCATCTTCTTCACCTACCTACTGCTCTGTCTGGGTGGTCGCACCAGCCTGCAACCCCTCTCCAGAGGTCCCTTGCAGCAGAGCTTGGAACAAGAGGAATTTTCCCCATACACCTCCTTGTTTGCAAGCGTTTCTGTGATCAGACTTTGTCCTAATAGCAAAAGAGCACAAATATGCGATGGAGACAAACTGCAGGGGGTGCGAAGGGGGCCTGTGAGCAACAGAACAAAGAAAGGCTGAAGAGTTGTAAGAGAGGAGCAGAAATAGGGTGTGTAAAGGTGCGATTTGTGTATAGTAGGTGGGAAAGGGTGTATGTGGGAGAGAAGAGTGAGGGCAAACACAAAGCTGTAGGAGGGAACAGCACAGAAGCACGTGTTTGAAGGAAAGCAGTCCCCAAATTCCATCCCAATTTGTTTCACACGAATTTCTCCCCACACTTGTAAGAACGGAGCTGCCCTCTAGCACGCAGTGGCAACCAGCCACTTACATTGAATTTGTTGAGCAAGCCACCAAACAACTCCCCCAGGGAGGACAATCATTGTGGATCTAATTAAAGCTTGTCACGCAGCTCTGCTCTGCTGACCAGCCTCTGGGTCAATGAGATGACCTCCATTAATTTTATCTGACAATGATCATTGCATCAGGGCCAAATCTCTACATGGGAATTGACACCAGCCAAGAGATGGACAAAACAGCCGGAGCTCTGAAGGTGTGGGAGACAAAAAGGACCTGGAAACCCTAGATATGCACCTGGATGAGTCTGGCTGTCTCCTGTCCCAATGGCTGAGGTTGCTGCCTGCTGCCACATTGGTGAGACAGCAGGCTGCCAGAGCAGAGCAGGCAGAAATGGCTGGAAAACTGGGTCTTCTCTACACAAAAGCATCATCAGCACTCTGCTAGGAACATGGGACCAGCTCACACTGTCATTCACCTCCATCCAAGCAGCCTTTCAGAGAGGAGGTGGTTATTATTAAATGATAAATCTATTTAAGTGTGGAACAAAAAATATAGAGGTATTACCTACATTTTTTTAATAATCACTGGGTAGATGTTTCTATCTCACTACCAGCCTTGGGAAAGGATTTTGAGGGAGATATCTCCTTTCCTTCCATGCTCCAGGGCTTCAAGGAGTACAGATGTGTTCTTGTACCTATCCCTGCACAGAGTTGTGTCAAGGCTCAGTGCTATCCTAACCACGTCCCGGTGTCTGCAGACTGTTTGGAACACAAGGGAAACAGCAAAAGACTGGTCTAGGAAGAGCTGTCCAGCATGGTGGAGATAAAGAGACACTGCTACAGCCCCTGCATCTCTACTTGTGCTCCCTGATGGTCAGCAGATGGGGGGTTGAATATCACTGACCTCAGCTGCCCATGGGGAATGGTTACTGCCCCATGTTGTCCCTTGAAACCTGCTCAGAAATTGAGCACAGTTGTGAGCCAAGCCACAGCTCAATCTGGCAACACAGCAACAGATAATTGAATGGTGCTCCAGGCCCCAGAGAAAGCCCTGGCACTAATTAATTGATTAACATGGAAAAATGGGAGCAGATTTTTGATCAAATTATCCTTCACAAGATCCCCAAAGGAATGAGGCTTGCAAGAATGAGAGAGGAATCTCATTAACCAATGTCGTTTATTAGTAGCATTTAAATAATCCCTCTGAAAACAAATATACCCCTTAGGAACATCAAAGAACTGTGAAAGTGCAGTGCATCTGATGGCAAACTTGGGCCTGGATGACCTCTGGGAATTTGATAGTTCTGTAGTGCATCTAAGTCTGGATCAGTGTGATTGACTTTAAACTGCTGTAAATTCACAGGTAAATAACCAGGAACACACACACACACAAAACCACACACATTGCTCTCTGTGGCAGCAAGACCAAAACTGTAAACCTCTAAGAGCACCTGACAACATGAAATCTCTGCCTGTTATTCTCTTGTTAGAAATCTAATTCCCTTTTTAATATAAAAGCTTTTGACATAATTTTCTTGCAGTCACAATGTGAAGCCTCTGTAACTCACTCAGGATCATCTTCCACACCAGAATCCACAACTCTCTCCAATTAAAAAAAAAAAAAAAAAAAGCATTGCTAAAATCCAACATTCTCAAGAGCATGACCAGTTAATCGGAGCTCATCTCCCTGCAATTAATTTAACAGGTGTCTGTTGTATGGCAAACATTCCACCTGCTCTGATTCCTCTCTGCTTGCAAGGTCCCATTTTTAGAGGGGCTGGGCACTAGGACTGTGAGCTGCTCTCCTGGCTCACACGCTGCATCTCCAATCCATCCTGCCAGGTGGGCACTCAGGTGATTTGTGTGACACCCTTGGCGTGGCGATTTATAGCACAGCCTTAAGTATGACAAACTGCAGCTGAAACTTGATTAAATTTGCTTGTTTCTTCTGTGTCCATCTCTGCTCTCATCTCTGATGGAAACAGTTTGATGCTATGGCATATGGGGTCATTACAGATATCTAGTCTTGGAATCCAGAATCTGTGGAGAAAATGTGGGGGCTTTTCCTTTTCTTTTGAGCAGACATAGCAATTTGGTACTGGAATCCAGGCTGCATCTGGTGAAGCAGCAACTGACCTCATCAAGACATAAGCATCAAACTGTGGGGTCCCCCCCACCTAGGATGTGAGTGGGTGATTCCTTGAGCTCATTTAAGGTGGTACAGGAAGATGAGAGCTTGGGGAATGTCTCGGGAATTACATCAAGACTGGAAGGACATGAATGACGCAAAGACTTTGGGAAAACACAAAAACTACAGGATGGGAAGCAATGCTCAGTTGCTCAGCTCAGTCAGCTGACTATAGCAATACTTTTCTGACTCCTAATTTTCTGCCTGAGAGTGAAATAATGAAACATTTTAGAGTCAACCAATCTGAGATGATCCTTATGCAGCCATACAAACCCAGGTATTTATGAGGCAGAGATTAACGATAAGGGGGTGCTTTGATGCTTCTAAAAGGCATTTTAAGAAGACATGAAAAACTTGTTACTGAAGAAGATTTCCTGAGAAGCCAGCTTCCAATAAGGTAGACTTGAAGCTCATTCCGTGGCGATGGTGATAACCAAGACAGAAGACACCCAAATTGAGTGTTTGATATGAAAACAAGTAAACAATAATCAAAGGAAAGAATTTGTGAGGGAGGCAGAGGGTTGTTTTATCTCTTTCAGGCTGTTGACTAGGAATTGGTCTCAGGCAGGAGATTTGGTGTCGCTACATTTTTAGTGTAAAAACTGACTCTGTTCAATAACACCTTTTCTAGCAGCCCCTCTGAATTTCTGTTTGTCTCCCCAAGGCTCCACATCTAAGGAATTTGGTTCTTTTTCCTTGGGTTACTTTTTTTTCCCAGCACCTCTGCATTGTTTATTGCCCTAACTGTCTCCTGCGTCAGGCAATTTGATTCTAACACTGATGATCTGCATAACACATCAGCATAACTTTACTGAAAACAATGGGCTAGATTCTTGGTTTAATGAGAGCAAGAGCCCCAGTTAAACCAATAGCTTTAGCTTTTACCTTGCTGGTAAAACTTACCCCTTCTGCAGATCTAGCCCTGTGATGCTAGATGAGTCACAAAGCCACAACACAGCAATGGAAAATCAAGGCCACTTAATACTGTTCGGCTTTATTACAGAAAAAAGTGTTCCTTTGAGTTGGAATTACAACAAAGATATTCATGTTCTGATCTGACTCCTCCATCTCAATGTATTATCTCTAGACGATAGAAAAAAAAATTATGAATTCTATGTGTAAAGAATGTCTGGCAAACTGTCAGATTTTTCTGGTTTTTTTTGTTTTTCCTTTTAATTAGTGGAAAGTAAGATGGGGAACTGGCTCCCTACCTAAGAACTGGAGCTAAAAGCATTCCATGATGAGAAATAAGTTAAGCAAACATCCTTCCCCTTATCTCTCACAGTTCCTTTAGGCTTATTTTGATTTATTTTTCTTCTTAAGACCAAACTCTGTGTAGTTAATAAGCAGAGTGATAAAAAAGAAAGCAATGCTCCGTATCCAAACTGATGTACTTTGCTCTGAGCACACTTTTACCAGCATATCTCCTAAGGTCTCGCTCAACTTCTCTCTCTGTTTTGAATTTCCTTTGGTGGTTGCACACCAAATAAAAAGGTGAAAAAAGAAAATCAGGCTGAAAGGTGGGATGTAAGATGTGAAGATGTAGAGAAGGAAAGGTACATGGCATGGTCCCTGTAGACAGGCTGAGGGAGAGGCAGCAGTGGTCTGCAACTGGCATTGGTTTGACAGTGTAAGAATTCCAGTTACTGCACTTACCTCCTATCCCAGTCCTGTCCCAGTGTTTAAGGTCTCAACCTGCCATGACTCTACCCTTGGTGTGAACAGGCATTTTATATCGTTATTGGTGCTATCAATTGAGCCCTGCACATTTCAGCTTTGAGTTCCCCTGTCTTCTCAGTGCTTGCATGAATTATAATTCCCCTAGGAATAGAAAAATAGTTGAGGCATAAAGGGATGAGCTCCTACATTGTGTGAGGTGATCACCCTGGTTTGCTGCTGCATCTGTCTACCATGACTGTTCCCACAAAGTAGTTATTTGGCTCACAGCACATGAGCTAGGAGCCTCTACATGAGGACTTAGACTCCTTCTTTGCTTTTGCTTTCAACATGCAAATAAACAAGCAGCGACATATGTCATGTTCCTAATGCCTGAAGACACGAGCACAAGGTCACATTACACTATCTTGAGATACTGCTCATCAGCAGCCTGCAGATAATGAGGGGTAATCTAGTTTAGGCTCATCCTCTCCACTCGTGAGCTAAACTCCGACCAATAATAGCGCTTTTGCCTGGTGATGAGTTTACATCCAAGAAATTGCTGTGGCTCAGCTGATTTGTTGTAATCTGCTCATGCAACAAGCACCAACCATTTCCAAGGCTGCTGTAACAGCTTGCTCCAAGGACAGCAGTTACAGCTTGGCAGCGAGACCATTTAGCTTCAAAGCAAAGGCTTCTTCAAGAGCACCACTGCCTTTAAGGCTGGAAGCAATAGGCTCTTGACCTCCATTTGGTTCAACAGCTATCGCTGAGAAGAAATAGGACTCTAGTGCAGTGCAGCAGATTGGAAATGGTGCATTCCTGAGGGTCCCTTTGCAGCAGGGATGTTTATAAAGTAGGGGGCAATGCATAGAAATGTCACCCCTAGTTTAATTCAGACCATAAAGACAACAGATTCCTGCTTGCATTTTTGTGAGCAGGCATTCCTGGCTCAAGTGAATTAATGAGTTTCATCTTGTTCTCCTGCATATTTGATATTCCACTGTCCTAGGGCATTTAAAGGAACTAGGTTGGGTGGTTGTTTTTTGTAATCTACAGTATTTTCTTTACTTTCTTTACCTTAGATTTCACCAAAGGTTTCCATTTGTTCAGCCTATTAAACCCACCAAAGGGAGGAGACATTTGAAAATGTTGTTGTGCCTTGCAGAGCTCAATTGCAATGGATTTCACAGGCCATGCTACCCCTATAAAAGAGGAGCAGGATTTGGTCTCGCAAGACCTTGCTGAAATACATCAGTTTAATTAGGGAATATTTTTCAAGGGTGGAAAATAATTATTCTGCATACAAAGTGGAAATAGCCAAAAATTGCCTCATTAATGTTGATTCACTGTAGCCAGCACATAGTGAGTAGAGACTGGAGCCCCTTGATGAATGGCACTCCCTTCATGGCACCATGCTCCGCATCCATAATCGCTGAACAAGGCTCATTTCATGGAGGAAGTGGTGTGGAGAGGAGGCAGGACCATGGGCACACAACCCAACACAGAGGTGGGACCAACACCTCTGCGCAACCCCAGAGGTTGGAGCTTGGAGCACCCCTGAGAGGATGGTTCTTCCTCCTCACTGCCCCCAAGTCTATCCTGCATTCTGCTCTGGAGATCAGGCAAGAATGGCAAATTAATGGAAGGGAAAAAATTGGGATTAAAATTGGGAATTGTCTTCAGTGAGGTCTTGGCTGTTCTTTTACTACCACTGGTGTCAGATATAACTTTTCCCTAGATCAGGTGTCTCCGGTCATGCTGTGAGTCTTGGCCCCTAGTTCAGGGATGGCACATGATCCACAGCACCTTTCAGCATCAGACACAGGTCACACAGGGGAGGACACAACCCCACCCCACACCTGTTTCTCCCAAATGGACAAATCAGTGTGTCCTGGGTATACACACCTGCAATGACAGGGAGAACCAACACCATGGAGTTTGAATCATGATGAGGGCAGGGTTTGCCATCGCAAAGTGACTTTATTGCAAATGTCAGGACAGCCCAGAAGAGGACACCTCTGAGAGAGATGTTCAACCAGTACTGGACAAATTCCTTCATGGAGCTACAGACTCTAATACAACAGCTGAGACAGCTAAGCTTGTTGTTTCTACTCTCCATCAGCCCTTTGGGGAGGTCTCATGGACTCACAAACATCAGCAGACCAGAGGATTAAACTGTTTTTCTGATATACCACACAGGAGTGTGACCTTCAGAGAGAATCAAGGCACTGCCTAACACCTCTGTGGTTAATTGTGGTGCTAAATTGATTTCTGTCTACATTCTTAAATACTTGGGAGAAAATCCTTTTGCTGATTCAGCACAGGAGGCTTGGTGAAGTTTTAGTGGGGTTGTATCTCAATTTTTTATAACTGACATAGGCAATCCAGCAAGGGGTTGTCCCCAAGGGGTTGTGGTTTTAGAGCCACGATACATCATCTGATTTATCCTAAGGGAGGCACCTAAAATGGCTTGGGAAATTACTTTAGCAGTGGCCATTTCTTTTCTGTGACTAAAAGTGGGAGCTGAGGGTGGCTCAATCAAATGGAGTGGAGATGTTTGCATTTAGATGTGTGAAGGAAAATGAGGCTAATCCCACCCGGTGATGGATGTGGCTTGAATACAGCTACACGAGGATGCAGGAAAAAGAAACACTTGTATTGTATTTATACATCACAGAAAGAGATGGAGATTGTGTTAAGAAAGCAGAGGAGGAAGCAGGAAAGAAGCAAGGAGTAAAGACCATGCTCTTTGTGACCCAATGAGCCAACGGATCATTTTTGGATACCCTTTGCCATTCAAATCATTGCATCTGAAATTCAGTCTTAATAACAACCAGGGCATATTCATGACCCTTAATCAGTGGTTGCTCCTTTATTCGATGAAATAGCATCACCTTCTTCTGCAGCACAGTGTGGGAAATGTCTCTATTGCAAAGTGGTTTACCGGGTACCGGTTTTCCTCCTTTCTCCTCAGTTTAATTCAGCAAGAGACATCCTGAATAAACACCTGCACAAGCCTTGAGGACACCTGAAATAAGCAGTGAACTGCACTCTCCTCTCAGGAACTAAGTTCATCATAACCAGTAAAAGCAAAATTGGAAGGCCATTTTTTTCCAGGGACTGAGTGCGATCTGAAAGACTGGATCCTTCGCAATCCCAAGGGTCAGTAAATGCCAGTCCATACTGACAAAGAAATCTTTAGTAGTAATATAAAACCTCCCCTGAGCAAAATGTTCCCTATCCAAGGAGAGAACCACTCATTTTCAGCATTTTCAGTCTAGTGGTACTTTTAAAATTTTTTATTATTATTATTTTTGGTTATATGTAATAGCAAAGAAGAATAAAAATAAGGAGAGTTTGGTGGCTGCACTTATAGTCAGAAGTTTCTGATCAGCTCTCTGTCTGATGACCTCTTCAGATGGATATGGCCTTTTGGAAAGCGCTGCTTTTTCACTTACTCCAAAGAACAAATCACAAGAGAAACTCCACTTTAAATCAAGTTCTTTTTCACTTCCTGCCTCTGAAAAGAAGGAAGCTAAATTCTCTGTGTAGGCAGTGATTTATACACACACAGACATCCAAAGCAGCAAACACTAACCCAAGCATCTCTAGTTTTCAGGCTTCACATATCACAGTCATGTGTTCAAAGATATCCATAAAAAAGAACAATTTTTATCAGAATGCTTAGAAAAGAGCTCTCTTTCTGACCTATTGGGAACCATGTGGTGCTGGCAGGCCAGCAAGGCCTTTTTCATCTCAAGCATCTATGTTTCCATCTCTCTGCACATGTAATTTTGCACCTCATTGCTCCTAATTGAGTGGTTTTGAAAACCCACCTCGTAGAGCTATAATTCTCTGCCATGGCCACAGTGTCAAAGAAAATAAGTTCTCAGACACTTCTGTCTATAAATAATTCTGCTGCTGTGAGGTTATCTCCAGGGAGTGCTGACAACTATCTCATTACTGGCGTATTTCTCCCTTTTCTATCAAATTGCTTGTTTCTTCCCCCAGCCTCTTCCCAAAAGAAAAAGCGCAGGATTGCAGGGCTTCCGAAACACCATTTCCAGCATCTTCTTCCTCCCACAGTGGACACCACAGCTGTCGTGGGAGCTGTCATCTCCAGAATGGGACTCAGGACCAAGACTCACATTAACCTAAAATCCTTCAAAGGAATCTTCTGGAGTGAAAGATGTCAGGTCTAAGTCTAGTTACAATGTCAAACTCCAGCTCTGGTAATTATATCCTGCTAACCCAAAGCCCCTCTTACAGTTTCAGCAGGACATGAGTCTTCTTCCTAATACTCTGCTATGGTTTATCTCAGAGACAGATACATTTTGGTGGGGAATGTGATTTCTGTAGATCTGACCATCAAAACCAGTTGTGAGTTTTGGAGCAAATACCATAATGCTGGGTTTTCTAGGATGAGCATCAAGAGCCTAGTTTCCAAGACAGGGTTGTTACTGAAATAAGAGCTTGGAGCAATAAATAATGCAGGTATTCATAAAAACTGTTGAAGAGGATTCAGCAGCTGAAAGTTGGTAGACTTGGATTGGATTGGAAGAAATTCTCTACTGGGAGGGTGGTGAGGCACTGGCACAGGTTGCCCAGAGAAGTTTGTGGATGTTCCGTCCCTGGGAGTGTTCAAGGCCAGGTCGGATGGGACTCTGAGGTCTAGCTGGCAGGATGGTGTCCCTAATGATGGCAGGGGGGTTGAAACTAGATGATATTTAAGGTCTCTTCTAGACCAAACTACTCTATGGATCTATGATTTTAAGCTTCAAGGTCACAGTACCTACTGTCTGACCCAAGCAACCATGCCCCAGGTAATGCAGGCAAACCTGCACCTCTCGCTGTCACTTCCCCACAAACTATCACCATGAAGCAAATAGTAGTGCAGCACAGACTTAAAGGTTCTACATTGCTTTTGTGCCAAGTCATCAAGTACTTGCACGCTCTGGTTTCTACCACCTTTATATTTAGTCCGTAATTAAACAAGCAAGGGACATAAATAGATGACAGCTTAAAAGCACCGTCTTACACTCTTTTCCTTGCTCTGTAAACACAGATATTACTTCTCACATAAACTACAGAGCATAGCTATAACTCATTCTCCCCAGCACGGCTGATTTTTGCCTGAAGCCAGGGTATATTTTAATTTGTTGAAATGTTTGGGGTTTTTGCCTTGAAATTTGTCTTTTTAACAGAAAATAGCTCTATCCATCCTGAGGGTTGCTGGGTACATCTCTGAGCTGGAACAGAGTCTCATCAAAGCACTGTGCTCAAGTCAAGGCAGCACAAGGATATATATTCCAATATTATGGGAGCCACAGTTTTTTATGAATAAATTAAAGGAAAGAACTAGTTGACTTCTTCAGAACAGACCAACTCTGATGGAAGAAGTTAAGACATTTGTCTTAGCTTAGGAATCCCCCCTGACAAGGAGAAGTTCTGCTGATACAAAAGACCCTGGGGGATGGATGGATGGATGGATGGATGGATGGATGGATGGATGGATGGATGGATGGATGGATGGATGGATGGATGGATGGATGGACGGACGGACGGATAGATGGATGGAGCTGAAAGATGTGAAAGTGCACCTAACTTTGAAACTTTGTCTTGAGCATTTGGCTCTACAGAAGCCTCACGGTGCAGTGCATGGAGTGGAAAAGCCCTGAGCAAATAGGCTGGTGCAAAGGTGCTCTTGCCCTGGGATATGGGGCAGAAAAGCTAAATTTGAGGTCTTAGAGCACCATCTGCTGGCATGTTCCCCCAGATGAAGCTGGGGCGGGATTGGAGATTTCACCGTGGCTAGGTCTGGGAGCAGAAAAAGGCTGCTGAAGAAACCCTAAGGTCTCCTTTGAGCCTCGATGGGGGAATGGAACAAGGGAAAACAGACAAAGCCCACTCCTTCTCCTGCAATCAGAACAAGCACTGAGGTCATCTACTCAGCATAAAGAGCAAGGGACAGAGAAGGAGACAATGGTCGGTAGGCAAATATCTTAGGTGTGGGTAGAAGTCCTCTAGGAAGGGGAATAAATCGAACCTCTGACTTTCTGAAGTGTTTCTGACCTCCGGGTAGATAAAAGGTGGAAAACCAGCAACCACCTCCCAGCCTACTTCACTTTGAGAAGGACCCAAGCTCTACGTACCATGTGAGGCAGTCCTCAGCATGGCATATGCATCCCAGTGATCAGAGGGTTTTGCCCTGTGCCAGGTGTTGCCTGCTGCCTGGTTTGGTGGTCCCCATTTTGTATTAACTGCTTCCCCTCCCACTGCACAGGGACCTGGGCTTCCCCACCTGGCCAAGGGAACCTGACATCTGACCCCTTTTGTGTGTCCCTTAGCATCTGTGTTGGCTTTTCTCTCCCAAGATTTTACTGTTCCAGGATTTAGATATCTAAATTAGGTGTCTACATGTGCTGTGTTGGTCGTTAGGTGCATTAAAGCAGCTCATTCTCCATAGGGCATTCTCAGTCATTTCCTCAACCATCTTTTCTCTCCTTTTTTGCCTTTCCATGCCTCTTTCCTCTATATCCTATTTTTAAAATCACAACTCCCCAGGCCACAGTGGCTTTCAACAGCAGCTTGGCTCTTCAGTCCTGCAATATCTACCGTGGGGCAGATCAGATAGGACAGATTTGTATAGGGAGTCTTGGCTGCTGGATCCCTTCTTGTTCCCAATTGTGGATCTCACCTGTTCCACCACACCTCCAGGACAGAGGTCCAGCAACACCTTACAGCTGAGCTGTATAGTTAAAATTTGGTTCCCTGTAAAATCATAGAATCATGGACTATCCTGAGCTGGAAGGAAACCACAAGGATCATCGAGTCCAACTCTTGGTTCTACGCAGCACAACCTCAACAGCACACCATGTCCCTGAGAGCATTATCCAAGTGCTTCTCAAACTGTGTCAGGCTTGGTGCTGGGCCACTTCCCTGGGAAGCCTGTTCTAGTGCCCAGCTACTCTCTGGATTAAGAACCTTTTCCTAATATCCAACCTAAACTTCCCCTGACACCTTCATGCCATTCCCTCTGGTCCCATCATTGGTCACCAGAGAGAAGAGGTCTGTGGAACTAGAAAGGATATCTTTGTCCATGGGGATCAGTACTCTCTTTTCACAAGGCACACATCCTGTAACATCCTTCATAAATCCTTTCCTTGCACCAATAATTTAGATGGGGACACGATGTTGGAGCCTTTCTCGTATTCATGCAGAAAATACAGTGTTTTGCTGCAAGGAGGTAAACTATCTGCATATAATAACAGAGCAGAAGTGACTGGGATGACAGTCAGAGATATGTAAGTGGCATATTGATTTTTACGTGCGGCAAATAGCAAAATGCAGTTGTCTCTTGATACGCTTGGATTAACAAAGCACAGCATTTGGCACTGGAAGTGTTGCTGCCACAAAGCAGAAGGATGGGACCATAGCCTCTCTGCTTCAGACACAAAGTAGGCTGAAGGAGTTAAATGACTGCAGTCCATGGAAAGCTGGCTATGAGGCATTCATCAAATATGAGTCACCAAATAATCCTCTGCTGAGCCTTTCACTGTTTTCAGTTATCTCTGCGCTACCATGAATCCAACACTGTGGAAAGGTGAGGAAGTGGTGCTGGAATTGGAGTGAGTCTCAGCTCTTCGGATTGCTCAACACAGGGGATTCTTAGTCTGAAGTTTCAAGCACATTTCTAACTGCCTCAGCTTGGGGAAAAAAAAAAAGAAAGAAAGAAATTTAAGAACTTGCTATATCTTGTACAGGGAAAAGAAAAAGGCAGAAAAGTCCCAAACAGTTTATTGGCCCTAAACCAGGAAGGGATAATGAATGGCAGCAAGAATGCAGGGTGGAAACCACAGCCTCATCAGAGAATCATAAAATTACACAAAATGGTTGGGGTTGGAAGGGATGTTTGGAGGCCAACCTTGCTGCTGAAGCATGCAAGAAAAGAAGGCTCTAGAGATGCAGAAGACATCTCGGGATGTGGCAGATGCCCTGAGACACAGAAGATGCCAGGATTCAAAACCAGATGTCTATGAACCAGCCCTACTCTAACCTATGCACACTGCAGGATCCTCCTGCAATATGGATAAGACACTTAGAGTTCCGGCATTGAAACAAAAGCCCCATACAATAGGAACCTATTTTCCCAGGTGCCAAGCAACAGGACATGAGTAAATGGCCTCAAGTTGTGCCAGGAGAGGTTTAGATTGGATATCAGGAAAAATTTCTTCAGTGAAAGGGTTGTCAAACATTGGAACAGGCTGCCAAGGGAGGTGGCGGAGTCACCATCCCTGGAGGGATTTAAAAGATGTGTGGATATGGCATTGTTTAGTGCTGGGTTAACAGTTAGACTCGATGATCTTAGAGGTATTTTCCAACCTTAATGATCCTATGGAAATAAAGATCCCTGTGGCAGCTCCTTGTTAGCAACAGCACAATGCAGCAAAAGGAGGAAATTGCAGTGTATTGCTCTTAGACAGCCACATGGCACAGAACCGAAGTTTGTCCTAAGTACAATTTCAAGAACTTTTATGTAGGAACTAGTGCCCCTACTAAGAAGCACAAAGACACAGGTGAGCAGATGGACTGGGCAGTGTTGGATTAGCAGTTGGACTTGATGACCTTAAAGGTCTTTTACAACTTAAATATTTCTATGATTCTATGATTTGAGCCTTCTTTTCAGACAGCAAGCACAGCTCAGAAAGTGCTTCAGCCTTGAAGCCAGACCTGTTGAGCATCACTCAGCACTGCTAAATGAATGCAATCATAAGACAGGTATCATGAAATAGAGGGGAGCCAGCTTGGGGTGTGATGCACAGTGGTACCTGTTTGGTTTGTGCAGTGCTGTCCCACCTCTGAAAAAGAAGTAGGACTGTTCATCTGGGGCTCTGAGCATCCTTGTCTAGTGGAAAGTGTCCCTATCCACAACTGTGGGGTTGGAATTAGATGATCTTAAGGTCACTTTCAACTCAAACCATTCTGCCACTCTATGATTTAGGAGTACATTATCTTTTTGAAGGGGGCATTGCAAACAGCAAGATAATCTATTTTCTTATCTCCTCACAACCCCTATAGAATAAATCTTGCATCTCAGATTGCTGAAACAGCAGGTTTCATGCTGGCAGCATCTGGAAGCAATCTCCTTCCTCCCTCCCTCTCTATCACGACCAGTCTCTCCTGAATAAGTCCCACTAAGAAAATCCCCAGATCCTGCTTCCTTGAGTCCTGCTCAGTCATGTAGATGAGCTCTAAGTCCCAACCACCTCCTCCTGCTCAGCTGAGGGCAAGCCATACTGTCTATGAGCTAAGGCAAAAATTAAAACCAGGTTTTACACCACAGTTTCGCCTTTCCCCTGCCTCCCTATACCCAACGTTCCTCTCTGCACTTTAAAATTAGGAGCTATGTCAGGCTTGTGGAACCAAGCCCAAACTTTCCTGAGAAAATACACCAGAGTCAAAGGCATGTTTTGAAAATAAATAGCAAAGCTGGCAAGAGAGGGTGATGGAAGATGGAACCAGCACTGTTAGAAGCTGGTAGGAATAAACTAAGAGGGGCTCTGCATGGCAGTTTCACACAGGACTCAGCTTCCTGCCAACAATATCTGGGGAATATTGCTCAATGACCAAAAGAATGAGCATTGAGTCTTGGGAAGGGAAGAAATTAGAAGTGTCTGTCTATGCCACTTCAATAACATGAGGAATAATAACAGAGTGGGAGAAATAAGTGTGGAGTGAGGGTTAAAAAAAAATACAAGGAGAAACTGGGCAACAGAAAAGCACATCAGAGTTATAAAAAGAGACAGAGAAGGGAATTTTATTCATGAGCTTTCCAAACACATTTGCCATTATCACAGGCATGAGAATATTATTCTGTTGCTGTCAGGGGGCATGTGACGGGGCTCCAGCCGTCAGAAAATCACTGCCAGCTGTCAGAGGGCCAAGCCATTAAGGGCCATGGGCCAACACCAATCACACGGTCAAGAAATACACTTGCTTGTCAAGGGATTAGCGGTCTAGCCTCCAAAGCCTTCAGAGAGTGTTGGCTTCAAAAATGGAGACGGTCATGTGAATAGCGCAGTCCCTGACAATGGAAGCAGTGCATAGAAATGCTCCTTTTAAGTACAGGAGTAAGGAGTACAAGGAGGAAGGTGTTCAACTGCTTCTGGTTGGCTCTGGTACATACGCAGTTCTGAGTAGTAGAGAAAATCTTTGATTTGACAGCATTTAAAAAACCAATTAAATTCATCCAGAAGCACTGCTTAGCCTTTGATCGAATGGGCTGATGCACAACAGTGACCTCTGAGTGCATTGCAGCTTTCTTTGGGAAGACTGGCATGAGAGAGCAGCAAATCTCTGCTGGAGTCTCACTAAATTTTATTCCTCTTTCATTCAAGAATCAGCAAAATTTTGACAGTTGCACCTCTTCATGACGAGAGCGCATGGTTTGGGTAGGAAAACTGATGCAGACAATTCAGTCCCCAGCCTTGTTCAGCAATGGTCCCAGAGAAAAGCCAGTCCTGGGACCAGCAGGGCTTATTCTGTGGGTCCTTTTCTTATTTTACAGGTGATAAGCCTAGACTTGGCTTTTGAAATCTAGCCTTCAAAGAAGTCACTGTATCCATTTCTGTGAGACAGCCACACTCAAGGTTCTACCAGAAAGCTACAAAGCTGTATTAATACAGATCACAGAAATCACATGGTTTTCATGGAGGGTGTTCTACAGTTTGTGTTAAGCATATTGGATCAAGTTTAAACTTTACATAAGCATTGCCTAACTTTTAGGTCACACCTACTGCGGCATTTGAACTCAGCCACTGAGTGATTCAGACTGTCCACAGCTGCCATGCTCAGCACTCAGTGCAAGAAGTTGCCCTAAACAGGAATTCAGTATTATATCATATTGACTTACCATTGCAGACATAATGCTTTAACACAGGCAGAATTCAGCATGTGATTCGTGCCCATGATGTAATTTCATATGTTGTAATCAGCTGATCTGCATTGCAATTAAATAATTATGTCACAGTACTGGGTGAAACTTTTCAGAAAAGTGTGTCATGATGTACCCACTCTCACCTGAAGTTTTGATGTGAAACATCTATGAATTTTGGTGTGTCATAGAATCAAAAAATCATTTAGGTTGGAAAAGACCGCCAAGATCATCGAGTCCAACCTTTGACCAAACATCATCATATCAACTAAACCATAGCACTACATGCCACATCCTATGGTTTCTTGAACTTTCAGGGATGGTGACTCAACCACATTCCCTGGGCAGCCCATTCCAATGCTTGACAGCCCTTTCAGTGAAGAAGTTCTTCCTGATGTCCAAAATGAACCTCTCCTGGCATAGCTTGAGGCTATGCCCTCTCGTCCCATCACTGGTTGCCTGGGAGAAGGGGTTGACCCCCACCTGGCTACAACATCTTTCAGGTTGTTGTAGAGAGCATAAGGTTCCCTGAACCTCCTTTTCTCCAGACTGAACACTCCCAGCTCCCTCAGCCAGTCCTCATATGACTCACTCTCTAGACCGAAGGTTCACTGCCCATCTCTGGACATGCTCCAGCAGCTCAATGTTGTACTTGTCCTGAGGGGTTCGGAACTGAACACAGGATTTCAGGTACAGAGGAGTTCATGGGAATAATCCCTGCCCTGGTCCTGCTGGCCACACTACTGCTGATACAGGCCAGGATGCCATTGGCTTTCTCGGTCACCTGGGCACAGCTGGCTCATGTTCAGCTGCTGTCACGAGCACCCCCAGGTCCTTTCCTGCTGGGCAGTTTTCCAGCCACTCTTCCCCCAGCCTGTAGCACTGCCTGGGGTTGTTGCAATGCAAGTGCAGGACCTGGCATCTGGTCTTATTGAACCTCATGCAATTGGCATTGACCTGCCAATCCAGCCTGTCCAGATCCCTGTGCAGAGCCCTCCTGCCTCCAGCAGATCAACACTCCCACCCAGCTTGGTGTCATCTGTGAACTTACTGAGGGTGCCCTCGATCCCCTCATCCAGAAATCGATAAAGATATCAAACAGGACTCACGCCAACCCTTCCTCCCGGGTTACTGGGGGTCTTTTCTGCTCCCTGTCCTTATCTACCAGGTCAGGGGGCTGGTTATCCTAAAGATAACTGGCCTTACTGTCAAAGCCTGAGGCAAAGAAGGTATTAAGTACCTCAGCCTTACCCTCATTCTTGATGACAATGTCCCTCCCTGCATCCAATAAAGCATGGAGATTTTCCTTGGCCCTCCTTTTATTGTTAAAGGATTTATAAAAACACTTTTTATTATCTTTCACAGCAGTGGCCACATTGAGTTCTAGGTGAGCTTTTGCTTTTCTAATTTTCTTTCTACATGACCTAGTGGCATTCTTATACTCTTTCTGAATTGCCTGTCCCCTTTTCCAAAGGTCATAAACTCTCCCTTTTTTTCCCAGAGTTCCAGTGAAAGGTTCCTGTTCAGTCAGGCCAGTTTTCTTCCCCAGTTTAGACTGGATATCAGGAAGAATTTCTTCACCAAAAGGACTGTCAAGCTTTGGAACAGGATACCCAAGGAAGTGATCCCTGGAAGGATTTAAAAGACATGTAGGTGTGGCACTTAGGGACATGGTTTATTGGTGGGTTTGGCAGTGCTGGGTTAGCGGTTGGGCTTGGTGATCTTATCGGATCTTTTCCCACCTAAATCATTCTGTGATTCTATGACTCACTTTCGTGACATCTGCTGCACTTCTTGGTAGCTGATGCCACAACAAAGAAGGGTCCCTGGTAGTAAAGTTCCAGAAAATGTCTTCCGTTCCCTGTCCAGTAATGAGCTGTCCTACTGAGGCTGCTCATCAACAATTTACTGTGGAAATGGAAGGACACATCACCCCAGAAGAAAATGGAAAGTGGAAATATATTATTGTATTTCTTTGTGTTTCCTTTTATCCTCCTTTTATTTCATAGGTTTGAAATATCCAAGCTATGCTAATAAAGTATATTCGAATTGTCTGAGCAGCCTCTTTTATTAATGACTTGTTAAAGAAAAGAGTTTGGCTGAGATGTAAGTTGATTAGCTCACTGGTAATTAACTGATATCCAGAAAGGTAACAAAGGATTTTGTCAAGTAAATAATGACTTGATCTTTCCTTTCTTCCTCCCTCCTGCAGTAAATGAGAGAAATGTAACATTAATGAGCAGAATGTGCTTCATTTCCAGGCTAAATAGAAAAATTTGCATATGCTTGGGGTAAATATGCCATTTTCCTGGAGATCAAGGGAAAGATTAGCATCTGACTTCCCCACTGCTGGTGCAGTGCAACTGAAGATATTTCAAATTTTAATTTTTTTTTTTACATTTGACATTTTAATATATGTACATCTTCTTACCAATGAGACCCTTTGCTTGTTCCTAGTGGTTTTCACCTTTTGTTGCAGAGATTTTTCAAGAGCAGCAATATTAGGAAATTGCTTTTGCTGTCCATGAAACCAAGTGACAAGCAGTGCATAATTGGATGGACAGGGTTTTTAGAGTATGATATAGCACTTTCCAGGTTCAGACACTAATTGATTCATTACACAAAATACAGCTGATGAATGGTTTATGGGTGCTTTCTTCCTTAAACTGGAAGTTATAAGAAAAGGAGAAACACTGGCAATAGCTATTTATTCTAAATCCATTCCTACTGCAGTCTTAGGATAAAAAAGTTTCAGCCCTTCTCCCTCACAGACCATATTAGACTGTCTTCTAGCCAATTCCTTGCTTCTTGACAATATTTTTCCTTCAAAATATGCCTTAAGTAACCCTTATATCATTGGGACTTCCATTCCTGAAGTAGGTGGTCACTGAGCTGTCCTTGACCAACTCCAACTGATCACAAGACAGCTGGGGAGGAACTTTTTACAGGAACATGCAGTGTTAGGACAAGGGGGGATAGCTTTAAAATGGAAGAGAGTAAGCTTAAATGGATATTAAGAAGAAACTCTTTAATGTGAGGGTGGTGAGGCACTAGAACAGGTTCCCCAGAAAAGCTGTGGATGCCACATCCCTGGAAATGTTCAAGGCCACTATGGATGGGGCTTTGTGCAACCTGGTCTAGTGGAAGGAGACCCTGTCTCCCATGGCAGAGGTGTTGGAACAAGATGATGTCTAAGGTCCTTCCAACTGAAACCATTCTATGATTCTACGATTCTGTGATCATACACTCAAATTGGCATGAGTCAGAAGGACAGATACACACCAGGAGTTCGCACTTAAAATCAGTGACACCAGAAACTTTAGCAGCATGAACATAGGTGGGAGAAGGCCTCAGCTTGAAGAGCCTCGGCTGGACATGTTAGCAAACTGATGTTGACACCCCCAGGCTTGCTACTCATGGTCAAGTGCCTGCACAAGGTAGCTGCTGTCAGTAGGAGATTCCTGACTAATCCATGCAATGGCTTTGAGCACTGTCAAATCACATAAAATGTGGAGATTCCAAAATATTTCCTGCAGTGTTGAAAACATGTTTGTTGGAAAACAACCCTCTTACCTCTGCGCCACAGCAGTATCATGATACTATGTACAGATTCCTATGTTAACTACAAGCTGCCAGTGCCTTCCCTTCTCCTCCCCAAAAGGAGACGACTCCAAGAGAGAACCAGTGATGTGTTCTTTTTCAAACTCTTTCTCAGCTCCATTCATGGGGAGGGAGCTAGGATAGGAACAAAAAGAGGGGAGAGCTGCTCCTGTTCTCACTATCCTAGAAGTGCTACTGTCATTTTTTGCATCCCAAATGGGCTCAGCGTTGCCTGTTCAAGCACTGTAGAGAGCCAATGTTTCATGGCTCTTGTCCTCCAGGATATCTCTCCTCCCAGATTTCAAACAGCGAGCTTATATTTTGTCCTAAGGACACGTGACTCCAATGAATGGTATAATATACAGAAGCAGCAGGCTGCCTAGGTGGAATTACCATCTCTGGAAGTGTTAAAAAAACCTGTGGATGTGGCACTGGTCGACATAGTTTATTGGTGAATATGGTGGTGGTGGATTAACAGTTGGATTCAGTGATCTTAGAGGTTTTTCCCAACCTTAATGATTCCACGATTCTATGTGAGACTGCTTTCCTTGAATGCCTCAATTCCAGCCATCTGAGATCAAAGCAAGTCCAAGAGACAATTAGGTATGCACCTTCCATGGATGCTGTGAGTACAGAAAACCTAGCAGGAGCTTCATTAACCTCAAACCAAAGCAGAGTTCTTTTTCAGAAGAGAGTAAGAACTTGGGATTCGTGACCTTACCCAACCTCATCCAGCCAAAAAAGCCAGACATCTAAGCTTAATTCAGTTCAAAAAATCATAGACACTTAATGCTCTTGGAAACAAAGCACCTGAGCACCATATGGGATACAACACTGGATGTAGGGAAGTTCCAGTAATCCCAGGGCATCCTGCCTGGCCTTCAGCTGTTGCTCTGAAAGAATCTCCAATGACACAAGATGCCAGTATTTAAGAAAGTGAACTAAGCCTGTAAAGCAGGATTCAAACTGAAATTTACACACTTAAATATTGTAACAAACTTTGTGTGAGTCTTTTCATATTGAGCTCTGTGTATGTAAATTAGCAGGCAGAAAAAGACAGCTTGCAATGTTTTTCCTAAAGAGAAAGCTGTTTACAAGTGTAAACAATGAATTGTTATGGCGTTTGCTTTTACTATTTTAAAGCACTAGAAGAATTCCAAAGCACAAAGGCAAACTGATTCCTAGACGCCTTTGAAAGTCAATGAGATTGAGGCACACATCATTTGTGCTTTTGAAAAGTCTCCTTCCCATGACAGATTTTCATTTGATGTTTTAGCTTAAACCAGTGTACATTTACCATAGACATTCTGCAGCTGGTAAAGACTCTGATTCACATATAAGGGTGAATTAAGCTCTGATAACTGGAGAAGAGCTCTCCTTCCACAATTCTCCCTGTGTCAACTGCCTCTCCCTTGGGAATGAATGAACAGAAGGTTTATCTCCTCCCTTACCAATTTCAAGCCTGAAAATCAGTACAAAGTGACATGAATCTTACTTTATACTAGTACAATGGGTTGAAAGCTGCAGGTGCTTGACGACACCTACGCAGGCTGCATGCTTACAGAGCAGTAACCATCAGGTGCAGAAAAGCTTCAGCTTAATTCACTGCTACAAGAAAGCAAACATCCTCATTTTGGTAAAATGAGGCCTGCTGTGGATGGTATCACCTGCCTCAGCTTTTGATTTTAAAGCATTTGGGATACATCTGGATAGACCTGAGCAGCCAGGCTTTTGCTAGAAAAATGATGAGAGAGAAAAAATACCTTCCTAAAAATCACCTTGAGGACTGGGTGTAGGACTGAACCATCACCTGCATGAGGGACTGTGCTGTTCCCAGCAAGTCACGTCTCCTTCCCTAAATATCTGCACTCAGGAGTCCCTGTTTCCATCAATCTTTTATAACACTATTCAGGTGGTTGTATTCATACTGAGCCCATCAGTGCTGGGTACTCACAGCATTCACAGAGCAGCAATCCATGATGCTGTCATTCACCGCCACAATCAGTTGCCAAAATGCATACAATAGCCTTGAGAATATGACTAAGAACAGTCATGTTACACTGGGGAAATTATGAATATTTATATGGCTCTAGGACTTGAGTCCCCTTGATGATAATTTACAAATGTCTGACTCCATTTAACTCCAGCACAGACATTTCCGCTTTACCTAGCAATGAGCAGGCAATCAGATCTGCTAAAGTCCATTAAAGTTTCTTGGATTAGATCCTTTTCCATCTCGGGAAACAACAACTCTTTTTCACTCATTCAGGTGCCAATAACTTACTGTGATATTACTTCGGGTGCAATTATCATCATCCCAGCACCAGTGCTCATAAAGAGCCCTCAAACTTCAGGGCACATTACAAAGAGTCTGATTCAACCTCTTAAAATCCTACTTTTAGCATCTTACTCATGCTATCTGCATATAAATCAATGGGATAAATTACATATTACACAGGATCAGGCTTGCAGAATCTAGAGGTGTTGATGCCCTGTTTCTGTAACCAGTATAGACTAGACAATTCAGAAAGCTGCCAATAATGACATTTGGAGTGAACTATTTAGAAACCAACCTCATCATGGAAAGTAAGAACTTCAGAGCTGAGAGTCATGACTCAGGATTCCACACATAAGATGGTGTAAATCCTTTGATCCAATTGGAAAAAAAGGCCTTAGAGCAGGGGCTAGTTCATAAGACGCTCAGAGGGCTGGAGCACCTCTGCTATGGACACAGGCTGAGTGAGTTGGGATTGTTCAGCCTGGAGAAGGCTCCAGAGAGACTTTATAGCTCCTTCCAGTACCTAAAGGGTCTCCAAGAGAGCTGGTGAGCAACTTTTGACAAGGGCATGGAGTGATAGGACAAGGGGAAATGGTTTTGAACTGGCAGAAGGCAGACTTAGATTAGATACTAGGAAGAAATTCTTTCATGTGAGAGTGGTGAGGCACTGGAACAGATTGTCCAGTTAAGCCGTGGATGTGCCACCCTTGGAATTGTTCAAGGCTTTGAGCAACTTGGTCTAGCAGAAGATGGCCCTGCCTATGGTGGGGTGCGGGGTGGGGAGGGGGGGCATTGGAACTAGAGGATCTTTAAGATCCCTTCCAACCCAAACCATTCTGGGATAATTACCTGTTTGAACAGGCAATTGAAAATTGAAAATTTGAACAGGCAATTTGTAGCACAAAATTCAGTTTTATTTTTCTGACTGATATCTTCATTTTAACATTATAAGAACCAAGCAGTGAAAACATCTTCAAGATTTTATATAAATTTTATCTTCCCCTTTGCACACATTCACTGATGAGAGTGAATAAGTACAATCTTCTCCAACATATGTCTCCATAATGAGTTCTAAACAATCTGCTTATTTAGTCTCATTTTATGCAGAAATAAAACAACTAGCAGCACAAGCCATGATAAAGTGTTTGCACAGAGCAGAGGGAGATAAAAATGTTCCTCAGGCGTCCCAGAACTCAAGTTCCCTGAATTTACCTGATCACAAAGGGCTGAACATGTGCCATTTTTGAACAGCAGTCCTTTCCCATTCCCAAGCAAAATATTACTGGATTCAATGCATTAAAGTGACAGCACATATCCCTCTAGTGGTGTAAACTGACATGATTCAATTACCCACTGATCAGTTAAACCATGAGGTTTCAGGGCAACATTAAACTGTATGGAAAGAGGATCCTTTGCCACAGGCAACCTGAGGCCACAGAAAACTACTCCATAGGCATGACAAGTACATTTTCAGTAATACTGAAAATAAGCATTTCAGGAGCTCTATGTTTGGTTTTTGTTATTTCAGAAACAAGACATTCCCTCCACAGGTTGTACAGATTAGACAAAGAAAATCCAACACCTGGACAGAGGTAGGTTTGATCCTTTAATCAGATAGATCACATTTAGATGCAAGGAACTTCAGGCTGTCACATTTTATCCAGTGCAGTAATGGACAGGACAAGGCATAGCTCAAGGTTACAGAGGAAAAGTAATGGTTTCAGTATGCATTATTGCAACAGCTGAAGCAGTCAAAGTTGGTTTTCTGGAAGACAAGTTTACCTGTACAAAACATTTTCAGGGGGGAAAAAAAGTGTGTATTATAACAGTTTGGGACTGCCTCTTCAATACTATCCTTCTGAGTGCAGTGACTGAAAGGTTTGTCAGAGTTCAAGAGCAGAGAACCAAGCCACAGAATAAGTCAGAAGTAAATGCATATTGTGATGGAGAATACTCCAGAAACGTGACAAATAAATAATTCCCCTGTGATTGAAATTAAGGGCTAGCTATGCATTTTTCTTGTCTTTCTGTAGAAATCAGAATGGATGGCAACCTACATTATTGGTATCTCCTACATATAATCCTTCATTAATTTATCTTGCCCAGTGTTAAAGCCAGTTTCATGTCTGACTTCTTTTTCTATTGTCATGACAAATCTTCTTGTGGCCAGCACGCATATGATGAGAAAAGAAACAAGCATCAATAGTTTAATTATTTATTTAAAGCCAACTGTAATTCAGTATTACAAAAATTGCATACATTTTTCAACACTGTTACTATTTTTGCTCCTGGTGAGCAAATAGTTATTATTAAATATTTAACTATTAGTTAATATTTCAAATATTTCATAGTTCTCTCTTTAGTATCTGAAGAACTGCAATTTCGATTTTTTTCTTTCTATCAAGACCTTCTAATCTTAAAATGGTTTATCATGAGAACAAAAGATAGATCAGAGCCCTACAAAATTCCTTATTGTATAAACCGAACCTTCAAAAGTCTGAAAAGCAAATGCACATCAAGCAGGCCAGAATCTTCCTCAATGTTTACAGCCGGTTTTGTGCATCTGGATGGGCCTGGTACTCTTCCAGACCCCAGTCTTGAAAGTCTAAATCTGAGGAAGTAATCTAGGTCTGAAAAATATAGCAAGAGAGGTCTGCATATAAAAATCCACGGAGATTTTGATGATGCTTTGACAATTTAAGTGTACTGTCATTGCCACCACTAAAATAAATTTGATTTTAGTGCTTTATAGCACGATGAAAAATAGTGATGTATGTTAAATACATCTCTACCTGATGCTGGAAGCAATTATTTACAAACTGAACTTCAGAAGGCAAGACAGATCTATATGTTCTGAAACAGCAGTATTTACAGTAGGAAAGCCTGTGTTTAGATTGGCATTTCTTAGCTTACAGAAGGAAAGGTGAGAAGAAATAAGATATGGAAAAAGAAATTTGTGTGTTTATATGCAGGTATAATAAATTCTGCTGGCCGGCAGGGTGTAAGCACTGTGTACAGCCCCCAAGGTGTGCCCAAAGATTCTCCTCAAGTCTTTAGATCACCTTCTGAAACATAAAACACACACAGTACTATCAGGCCCTTACTGGTGCACTTTATTCTTTTCCCCTGTGTCTCAAGTCATTCCATTTTTAGATTATACTTGCCTCTGGATATCAACTTTGCTTGAGAAGCACTTTGCATATTATGGGTGTAAGTATAGTACTCATAGTAAGCACAGAAGAAACTAAATAAGGGATCAGATGTGAGGAAAACCCCCGTTTAGTAGGCAGTGCTATAAAAAACCTCCTTCCTTCTCCCAGCCCACGAGTACGAGGAACACTTTGTCTCTTCATTGCCTTCGGGAAGAAATTCTTCACTGTGACGGTGGTGAGGGACTGGCACAGGTTGCCCAGTGAAGCTGTGGCTGCCCCATCCCTGGAAGTGTTCAAGGCCAGGTTGGATGGGGCTTTGAGCAACCTGGTCTACAGGAAGGTGCCCTTGCTCACGGCAGGGGTTTGGAATGGGATGATCTTTAGGTGGTTTCCAACCCAAACCATTGTAGGACGCTGTGAAGCTGTGTTTTAACAACATGAAGGCAGTATGCTGTCTCGCTCGCCGTACAAACCCTCCATGAAGTCTATAACGAAAACCGGACTAGAAAGCTGAGGGAGAAAACCTCCTCACTGCCCCGAGACCGGCTTGAAAAGTGGGTGAGGAGAGCGCCGTGATGTTGCACGTCCCGCCTCATCCCCACAGGGGCATAGCGGGAGTTCTCTGACAGCCAAGCATGCCCGGCGCCGGTATTTCCCCATAGACTTTCCCATATCAATTTATTTCACCACAATGCGTTTCCTCACCCGGGTTTCCCCGCTCCGGCAGGCCGCAGCCCGTCTCCATGGTGACTGCGGCTCCGCCCCGGCCAGGCGGGCCCAGGGCCGGCCCCGCCCGCTCTCCCGCCGCCGCTGCGTTCCGGGCCCGGCGCCCTTCTCCCTCCGCTTCCCCGTGCCCTGGCTCCGCTCTAGCCTGGAGCGGGCGCCGCGATGGCTCCAGCCGCCGACCGGGAGGGTTACTGGGGCCCGCCGACCTCCACCCTGGAGTGGTGCGAGGAGAATTACGCCGTTTCCTACTACATCGCCGAGTTCTGTGAGTGGCCGCTACGGCCCCGGCTCCTGCCCTGGTCCCGGGGGCCGCGTCCCACCGCCGCCTCCTTCTCCCTGTCCGCAGCCCTTCGTGCTCTCTCCCAGCGGCGGGGGAATCTCTCCTTCTCCCTGGCCCCTCTTTCCTGCGGGGTGACGATGTCGCTGCCCCTCAGACAAACCTGGTGGGTGGCAGTGGGTATTTCCTACCGCCTTCCCGCACAAATCCATGTCGTAAGGACATGGAGTGGTGTAGCCCCCTCTCTCCCCAGCGTGTTGTTTGGGCCCCCATCCCAAGCGTGTCCCTTCGGCCTGTGTCCATAGGGATGGCAGGGCTGGAGCGGTGGTGTCAGGTGCCTGGGATGGGGTGGCCAGTGAGGAGGGTCCCGGGGGATATCACGGGAGCAGGGAGGGTTGTGTGGCACCACAGGCATGGGTGAAGAGAGGGAACTTTGGCTGAAGTCGTGCTTGGGGTGCCACGTCGTGAAGCCGCATGGGTCTGCTGCTCTGCTCCCCTTGAGGTGGGACCAGCTGCCCAGCCTGGACGGTCAAACCATGCGAAACTGTTCTGGGAGAAAAAAGGTATCTTCCTATGGAAAACAAATCTTCTTCATCCAGGGGAGACACCTTCCTCCAACTGGTCTTTGGTGCCTGGGGATAACCATCATCAATCAGGTGGCTCTGCTGCAGGTGGCGGGAGTTAAGGGAGGCTCGAAGGGTCGTGCTGTTGCACGTGGTTGTCTTTTAGGATAGCTGAGAGCAGTGGCAAGAAAGCAGGCCGTTCTTTGACCTCAAAACTCTGTTATTCAGAAACAGTCGGGAATTTAGATATATTAAAGTATGTTTTAGGGAAGGAGAGAAAGAAGGTGCTTCCAACTACAGGGCCATCCATCAGGTGCTTAAAAAGGGATTGTATTGCAGATGGTAAAGGATCAAGCCCTATGTCACTGAGGTTTTATTGAAAAAATTAAATATTTTTGTATCCTGGGCGGCGGCTTTAAAGGGTGTAGAAGTTTTAATTATGTGCTGTTGGCTGGCAGACGCTCTGTACTACAAAAAACTTTCACACATATGAGGTAGGTGGCTGCCTTTTAAGTGTTAGGGCCCTGGGAAAATAGTACTCAAGTGACCAGGCTCACCTACCCTGAAGTGCTTGAAGTGGGCAATCTGAGGAGGCTTTTCACATAGCTGGAATGCTTCAGCAGCTGTTTGGAAGAGCTTGGCATGCAGAAGATGCAGAGTTCTGGGTGTCAATGCCAAGCTGTGACTCCTGGTTGCAAACACTGGCATGGGTGAGGATCAAAATGAATAGTTGTGAAAGAATTTTCAGAATGTAGGAATAGGAAGGAGAACAGGATCTGAAATGAACAACAGCAGCATAAGCAGCATAGAAACTCAGAGGAAAAAGGAAGTTGGTGTGTAGGTTTATGGCTGAGAAGAGGCAGGCTGGCTGAAAAGGAAACAAATGCTCTTAAAAAGGGATAAACTTAGAAATTTTTTAAATAGAATGAGACTTTTGCAGAATATATTTTCCTTGTTGTTAACCATAGTTTGTGAGATAATTCTCATAGGGAAGAGGAAGCTTCGTTGCTTCACTAATGTAAAAATAAATTTGGCTAGTATGTAAATTTTTTAAATAATCCCTGCATTGTTGGCCTTGTGAACTGATACTTTTTGTCTACTTTTAGATTATTCAGGAGAAGGAAGATGAGAATGAGAGTAAAGGTGGGAGGCAGAAAGGCTTGTGTTCTGAAGAAAAAGGGAGTAATTATACTAGGTCTTGTCCCTCCTTATGATTTTGGTGTTTGGGACCACTGTTTGTTGGTCTGTCAGTTGCACTGAAAAAAACTGTATGTAAGGGCTGTGCTGTAAAATAAAGTGTTTAAATACTCTGTTTAAAATGCAAAACAGTAAGTAAGCCCACTTTGGTTTAGGGTTAGCTTAATAGCAGCTAATTTCAGTCCAGATGCCAAGATGGTTTAGATTTTCTTCAGCTTTAGTTCTGTAACAGTGCTTTCAGAGTCTGAGGCAATAAGTGGTGTGGGGATATTATTTGAAGTTCTACCTTACAGAAGAGTGAAGATTGTTTTCTGACTTGGTACCACTCAGGTAAAGCTGATAGTATGTGAAAATTGTGCATTAAATGTTTTTAATTAATATATACGAACCTTTGGAGGCCCAAAGAGTGAAGAATACTGGCAGGTCAAAACCAACCAGACATTTGAAGAGCCAAATATAAAGCTTGCTGTGCATGTTACATTTTTGTGCCATTTAGCAATTTGGTTTTAATATTCTACTTTTAGTACAAAATTGCTGCATTGTGTTCCAAAAGCCCACATGCAGTTCCTTACCATTCACTCCTTAAAGAATTAGTGTAAATGATGGCAGCTTATCAATTGTATGTAGTGAGAGATGTGGAAGTGAGGTAAGGTGGTGATGTAGCACTTCGTACTTGCATTCTCTTGCATGTATCACAAACACAATGAGCTGTATTCAACTATTTTTTTTTTTATAATGAAAAAAGCTTTTTCTTGCTTTTCTGAGTCTGCACCTAGCCAGTTTTTCTCCCCTGTGGAGGTGGATGACTAACTGTTCTGCATCCTTCTGTAGAATATTAAACCAATTGAAATGGAAAACCAGTTGAAAAGAATTGTTTTGTGAGCTTCTCTATGTTAAGCCTTAAAATGAGTCTTATATCCCTCACTGATCAAACATATTGTATGGTGTAGTAATTCCTTTTTCAGTGTTTCTCAGGAGTTCTGGTTTTACTCCTGTGTGCTGGAGGGCAAGTAGTAGACATGTTTTGGGGTTTTTTTTTCCTTCTTTAAAACTAAATCTTTCCAGGTCCCAGTGCTTGAGTGCTGAATTACCCAAACTTTTGTACACTTGATTAAGAAAAATAGTGAAGGATAAACCCACCATCCGCCCACACAAGCACATAGAAAAAGGACAAATGTATGTTCTCGTTTTTAACACTTAGTGCTCAAATGTTACAGTTTAGCCCTTATTTTAGCAGGGTTGATGGTTCAGGCCAGTTTAGTCCACATAGCATTAAGTTTTGGGAGTCTGTTTTGATATGACAGGAGCCTTACCCTTCTTGCATTCACTATCATCCCTGTAAGAAGAGTTTCCCTTTTAGAATATGATGAGTGAATATAACTAATCTTCACATATTCACTTTGCTGAAAGCATGTAGAGTAGTATCAGTTTAAACAAATATTTTAAATTCAAAGGAGCCCTGTGTGGTACATGAGGGCTTATAATTCTCAGTCGGGAGAATCATGGGGGCGAATTTGTTGTTGTTGTTATCAACAGAATGCGGTGTTCCAGTTTGAATCAATCTTGAATCATGTTTCCAGTTATGTTGCTTTGAGCTATCGTTGTCCATGAGTAATATGTATCATCTACAACATGACTGGTTTAGAGATAGTATGTCCTTATGCTGGCATTTACAGCAGCAAGCATCTAGAACATTGCTTCAGGCTTCTCAAGGAATTGATAAAATTATTTCTTTCTTGGCTTCTGGTCTTGTCTCAGCATGTTCTGATGTCTTCATGTAAGAAAAGTTTTTTATTATTATTATCATTACCAGAGTTAAATCCATTGGGTTTTGTTTTCATTAGAGATCTGGTAAGCAACTTCTTGTAACTGGGCTTTCTTTATGGGACTCTTATTTAGAAAAAAACCCAAGTAATGAGAATCTGCCCATGTTTCTGGCTATTTTTGTTCCTCTTCCTTAAATCCTTCTGACTTTTGCTTCAGATAAGAGATTGAGATAAGATTACTGTTACCTGTGTTGTTCAATGTGAGATATCTCATTATCTCACATCTTGGATGGCGTAGAGTGCCATGCAAGCATTCTCTACATTGTGAACAGTGACACAAAAATACTGTTGTTTCTTTTTAGGCATTGCTCAGAAAAGACAGCTGCCAAAGATGCACAGATCTGTTTTCCATGGGGATCATTACTTTAGAACTTAAAAACTTGCAAAATTTACTTAAACTTAGAATAATGTCATTAATGTTGAATTTTTACTGCCACATATGGATTGTCACTTGTTCCTCGTGAGTGTCCTGCTGCGTTTTGCCTTTTTTGCCAGAGACTTTGGAAAGCAGCCAGAGACTGTTGGGCTAGGTACTGTTTATGTGAGTTTAAAAAAACTAAAGCCAACTGTCTGCCTTCAAGAGCTCTGCCTGTTCTTTCAGTAATAAAGTGGCAGATGAAGGAAGCATCATCAGGTTTAATTGGGTGTGATCAGCCCAACTGCCTGACTGAGATGGAATGTCTTAAAGATGACATGACACAGATGAGTTCTAAAGAGTGGTTTAACAGAACACAATGTCACAGGCTCATAGACTTTAAGACTGAAAGGGATTTGAGTGTGTAAATTTAATGACCTAAATGGAGGAAACCACACCACAAGTTTCCTCTGGAAATTTATCTGGCTTCTTGAGGAAGCTCCCTTAACTGAGGGGACACTGCAGGCAAAAAGGTAAAGGAAATATTAAACTAATAGATGGTGAGTGTAAAGTCAACTGGACTGTGCAGAACAGTGCTCAGCTGTGCAGTGCATTTTAGGATGAACACTTCTAGCTTGCTTTTTGTGCTGTGGACAAAAAGAAGCTGAAAGACAGGTTCCTTGCTTCAAGGAATGATATAGCAGAAGCAACATCATAAGCCAGATGGTCTCTTCGGTAATGTTTTTTTTATTTCTTTCTATTTGATTTTGAATCAGTAGCAAATACTGTTGCATTATTTCCTTTCCTAGGCTGTAAATGTACATTCTTGGCTTAAGCCTAAAGATAGTCTTGTCACACTATTTTGATGCATTTTGCCACCACTAATCATTTATATATTGTTTTTATTCTTCCTTGCTTTTTATCTTTCATCCATGATGCAGTTCTACCTTTTATCTCATGACAGCTTGATTTTCAGTTTTCCCAACAGCCTTCATTGAAAGATGGGGTCGAAGGCTCTTGGAAAGTTGATTTCTCAAATCATCAGTTCTCATTTATCCATCATGTTATGAATATGCTTAAAACTTGGCAGATGCTGTGCTAATGGACCACATGTGTGTTTATCTACTGATATGGGTGTAGTTATTAAGTGACAATAAAATTCTTAAATATGGTTTAACAAAGCATTTGATTTCTCTATAATTAGTGCTTCATATTCAGTACTTGTACAGCTGGCAGTTGGACATCTGCCACTTCAAATGGTAACAGAGCAGTGACATTTGTACAATTTAATTTTTCTTATGTGCAAACTGAGGCAGGTTTATGAACCGCATGATAGGAATTTGCAAAATATATATTTGTAGCTGGAAATAGGAAGATTAATGTAAAATAAATGATTGTAAAGGAGCACTGCTGACTTTAATGAGCTTTTAGTCACAGATTAAAAGCTTTGATCATAATTGGAAGACAAAAAGTCTTTAGTCCGGGGTTTGTTGTGTCTTGTGTGTGTGAAACTGCTATTTGTATAATGCATTTTCTGTATTTGCTGGTGCCTTTCACACATAAGTGGTAAAAAATTAATTTTTTTAAACAGAAAAAAGATTTAATAATCACTGCAAAAATGTTCAAAGGAACTCTGGGAATTGTCTCCAGTCCCAATAGCTCAGCAGTGTATGGTTGTTTCATCTTGCAATGCATGTGAGTGCTCACACACTTGGCTATTTTCTCTGACTACCTCGAGAGGATCATGGAAAGGTTTGTGGCTCATGAAAGATTAAGAAAATGCAAAGAGTTCTCTTAATTCAAAATATGTATCAAAATATTATGTTATAGTGCTATAAGGGAAGCCACTTGCTAGTGGCTATCAGGGCAAAGCTGCCTACCTTCGATTGCCTTCTAGCTGGGGGGCTCTTTGCACCTGCCTCATTAATTACAGACATTTTTCCATCCATTAGCAGAGAAGCTGAGCTGCTGCATGAATTAAAGGTGCTTGGTTATTCTGTGGTTGTGGAAGTACTACAGAGAGCAAAAGAATGTGTCAGGAAGGGAGAAATTCAAGAGAAGGTTACAACTTAAAAAATAGCAACACTACTTTAGTGTCAATCATTTACTATTAATTGTTCTGAATATCCCCATATAGGCAAGCTCAGGGTAGAGTCTCAGTGAGTTGCTGGGTACTGTTTGGATTTAATATTTCAGGCACAGATCCTTCTTTGACTTTAAAATGCAATTATAAAATATTCAGAGTTTTTGTGCTAACTCAAAAACCTGGAGTGTCTAACCATGATATTTTTTTCTGTTTCTAAAATTTAATTTCCTTGAAGAAATTTGCTGCATGTTCACTGTGATCAGTGACTGAAAAACTGATATTTCTAAGTGATCAGTGTAGTCAGCATCTGCAGGATCATTATCTTCTTTGCAGTCAGGTCCATCATACTCTGACAGAGCATGTACTTCAGTGTGTCTGGAGCTTGGGAGGCAGAAACTGTTCTCTCTGTCAATCCCAGTGGGAAGATTGCACCCTTTGTGCCCCTTCCTCAGCCTTACAAGGTTCCTCTTCAGTTCTTTGCCTCTCCACCAACTGGTGACTCAATCTGCCCTGCACATTGCAGAGCCTTCCTGAAGGAAATTCCAAACTTTATTTCAAAATTGAGATTAGTGTCCAGCAGCGTGGCTATTTCCCAGCTGTTTCCTGAGGCTTTAGTTTCTTTTATTTGGTTTTACATTATTCCTTTGTTCCTTTGGACATGTTTTCTGAATGCAGTGTCCTTGGAGTGACCCTAAAATGATATGTGCAGAGTGTGTGTCTCTTAAAGGATCTCTGGCTGCCTTTGTGAACAGGAAGGTATTTTCCGTTAGCCTAGTCCGGTTAATGTTCAGATTCCCCTCTCTAACCAGAGGAACTGGAGAAGGGGACAAGAGTGTCACCTGATTAAGCTGGGCAAGGTTCAGGACTTTACTTTGAGACTTGACTTTTACATTTGAGAAGGCAAGATTTGAGTTTCTTCAGGCAGGAAAGCAGACAAACAGCATTAGGAAAAGACATGGTGATAGGAGTGAGCTGAACATCTGTATGTTTTGTATGAATTTGGTATGAATTTTATAAGTATTCCAACTAGTAGGATTTCAAGGTATCAACTTAATGGTCATAAGACATGACCCTAGAAGCTCTTGATTTATACAGTGCTTTAATGAGCTCATTATTTGCAGTAAGCTCAAGATGCCACTACTCTGTAGGGTGGATATTTAGTAATTGCTAATTCCAGTTGGATAAGGATTTTCATTTGAACAAGAACCAGCATCTGAGAAACAGATGCAGTATTAGCTCAAAGAAATCCTTTAGCATTAAAATTAGTCTGGATACTGTCAGTCTTGGGGCAGAGTATTTCTGTGTTAACCTGATGAACAAATGACAGATCTTCCTTCATCTTCCCTGGACATCACTGTTTGTTCAGGCAAAGACCTGCTTCCCAACTGGAAAGCATACTGTTGTGATCCCTTCAAATGGGTATTTTAAGCTTCAAAGAGGAAACCCAGGGATAACTGAAAAATTACTTGAATGTCTTTGAGAATGAGAATCTGCAGATCTGCCTTTCTCTGAAATCAAATGGGCTATCTGCAACAGGAAGCTAAAATGACCAACAGAACTGATGAACTGTTTTTGTTATCACAGAGTGGAGTTTACATTTCTTCTAGGTAAAATGGGTGTATTTTTCTTCTGCAGTTACCCTTTCTTGCACAGCAAACCTTTTCACATTTGTGTGATTCTCATTACAGATTTGATTGTTCTTGGACGGAGTTTGCAGTGTTGCTCTGCTGCCAGAGACTCCCAGGTCTGGTTCTGGCTCTGGGGGTTATTGCACCAGCTGCAGGGTGTATTTCTACTGATATTCCTGCATTCCTTCCACAGGATACAGACTTCAATTTTTCTTTTTAGATTTTAAATCTTACAGACTTAAGAAAAAACCTACAAATACATAAATGCAGAGTTGCTCCAGGTAATATTTTGTTTGTGAATGAAAACTGATGTCTTTATATTTTTTCTTTTCCAAGTCCTTGTCACAGTTGTGAAGATGACCTGTATAAGCAGAAAGAATAAACTGTACCCAACGTGCTGACCAGTGTATGAGTAACCTGCCTGAAAAATCAGAGAAACAAAACTTCTTGCTTTATTTTTTAATTTAGTAGCAAGAATGTAGAAAAAGGGTTTGCAATGCACTTGTGTTCATAGCAGTTTAATGCAATCTCCATAAGCTGCCGCTAGCAGCAGCAGTGTGGAAGTTCAGGGTTTTGTTTAGATGTAACAGAGCAAAAACCAGAGGATCATTGCTGGTTTGTGCTACTGGAGAGCGCAGTGTCTAAGAATCAGTTCAATTGAATTGTGTCAATGGCTTGGAAAGCACCAGAGAAGTGTACTGTGGTAATGAAATCATACAGCAGATGTTGTTTTCGTTCACTTAAACAAACTGCTATGCCTTTGTGATCTGTGATATCACAGTTGCTTTTCACTTGGAGTTTTGGTGGCTGTTAAATCTTTTGAGGCCCAAATTTTATAATCCTGCAAGGCTCCTCATAATATATTTTTCTTCACAATGCCTACCACCAGTGCAGTACTGAAATACTGAAACTCTTGAGTCTATCCCAATTTAATTTTTCATGTCCTTTTTTTCCCCATGTGTTCTGGGCTGCAGAGAAATATTGTAAAGCAATTTCCGTTTCTTAAACGCACTTCCTTCCAAGCTCTTCTGTGCTGATTTCCACTTGACTTTTGTATTATTTTTTTTTTCTACAATTGTCTCAAGCATTTCCTCTGAAAGTTTTCCTCTGCCAGCGTTTGGGCCACCATTTGTTTTGGGAACATGGTTGATTTGTCTGTAGTTTTCAACTATTTTGTATCTTATTCAGTAAAACAGACTTTTGCCCCAATTCCTGCCACCCACCTTATGAACTCTTACTGCATAGGTACTATATTAATTTACATTTGTTACAAAAAGATAGTGTTTAAATTTTGAACCTTCAACGTATTTTATATCTCTTCCTTTATTTAATTTAGACTGTGAGATACATAAGATACGTTGATCTTACTGTCTTTGCGGAGAAGCAGCATCATTTTCCCTCCAGATAAATAGTTTTTGCCAAGGTTTTTGGATGGATAGATGACTGCCGATTTTTTTTTCTTTTTATTTTTCAGGCAAGAACAAGGGGGTTGTCTGGAAATGCCATTTGGACAGTGAATAAAGAATACAGCTGGAGTTAGAAGTTGCAGACTAGGAGTGACAACTTTTGGGTCTTGCGTTATTGAATTAATTGGCTACTGTTGAAATTTCTTGCTGGAGGTTGTTATATTAACTGGAAAAGGTTATGAAGATTTTAGAGAAACAAAGTACCTGCATAAAAGAGATAAAGTTAGGTATTTAGGAGTGAAGATGATGATTCCGGGTCATTTCTGGGATCAGTTGCCTTTCATCACATGTTCATCACTTAGGATTTTTCATTTAAAGCAGCCCTGAAAAAAAAAAAAAAAAAGAAAATATAGTTGCAAAAGGAATTTTTTATTAATACTGCTGATAAGAGGGTGAATGTCACCAATCAGTATTTGAGTGGTTGCTGTATGTCTGAATCAGGCTGTGATTGCTGACCAGTTTCGTTATCCTCATGTGTGCTTCTACATTTGTCACGTAGTATCTCACCTTTAATTTCCTGGCATCCAAATAGGGCAAAAGAATGGCATGAGTCATTAGTTGGAGAGGCTTTAATTGTTCTGGACACTCAGGGAAAATCCATATTGATAGTAAGAAAGGGAAGAAAGCGAGAGGGTTTGGATTCTGAAGGCAGGCTATTCAAGCTAAAGCTCCAAATACCTGGACAGGAGCACTGGCACACGTTATTTGCTGCAGTTCGCCATCCAGTGAGCGTATGGAGCACCCCTAAGGCTCAGCTCTCCTATGTCGCTGCATAATGCCTGGAAGAGTCCTACCAGAGCCTCTGTGCTGATACCCACAGCTTCTGTGCCTCAAGTTGCTTTTGCCGTTTGTAGTGAGGACTGACAGATGCTGGGTCGGGTATACTTGGTAGCTCAAAGCTGTCAGTTGCTAGAAGCTGTGCTTTCTGCTCTATACAGACTCTTAGAGGAGCCAGGATATTGACACCAGCACAGAAGAAGAATGGCTTGAAGGAGTTAAGAGTGGTCAAAATTAAATGGGTGATCACTGTAATATCATAGTGGTCGCTGCTTAGTTTTAGCAGGGGCTGAACAGTAATCTTCTCCGTGTCAGTTATTTCCTTCCAGTCTGACATCATCAACCTGCCTTAAAATAACATTTTAAATAGGTTTTATTTTGTTTTCCAGTAAAGGATATAAAAAAAGCAAATCTGCCCTTCAGCAATAAGCTTATTGCATGTAATATTCTACCTTTACATCATCTCAGCCTAATCTCTTTAGACTTTGATTGCATTTTCCAGATGTAAGCACTTGCTTTTAGCAAGCTTTCTAGATTGGTATTTCAAGTGATCTGCCTATGTCAACTGTTTTTACTTTTAATTTGCTTTCAAAATCCTTCCAGGTGTACTTCCAAGTAATTGGTGTGCTTGCTATTATCTTAGATTCATGTTTATTAGGGAAATTATGCTTTCTTTTCCATGTGGTTTCCCATACCATTGGAAAGCAGTATTAAAATATGACAGGATGGCATATCAGCTGGCTGTAATGCAAGTTTATTCCTTGTAGTCCTGTTAATGGTGAATATCTTGGATTGAGAATAAAATGCCCTGTAAAGAAGGTGTGTACTATCATATTTGTCCAAGCTGCTTCCTGCAGTCTCAAAAAAATGGCCACAGATAGAGTCTAGCATCTTTATTATTACATCCTTAAATACTGTTATTTTTCATGTAATGGTACATTCAAAATGCAAAACCCATTTATTAGTGCTCCACAATGCCATGCACTTGTGACAGCCATTGGTGTCATAAACATAGAGCTACAGTAAGATAATTGGCTTCAAAAGGGAGGAACGTGGCTTTTTAATTAGGTATTATAGCTATCTTTATTCTGTTCTATCACCTCAGAATACTTTCATTGCAATTGCTTTTATAATTATCTGTTAAATTTCACAGCTGGTCCTCTGCATTTTTAATCTGCCCTTTTAATGCTTTTCTGGGGACGAGCAGTTCATGCTGATATCAGTCTTCACTTGTGAAACACTTTAAGACAGGTGCCTTCTGAAAAAATTAGCGGTCACTCTTCCTCAAAAAAAATCCCTATCAATACAAGTTCTGGTGGGTCTTCATTTGTGATAACCTTTAAGAATTCCAGGAGAAGCAGAAGTTCATTATGCTAAACATGTGAATTGGTAACAAAAACAGTCTTTCTGGAAAGTACCCAGCTCTTACTGTGATGTACTTTCTGCTTTGAAGCTTTTCTTATGAGAAGTGGTGTGGTGAACTCCTTCATTTGTATTGTGGCAGCTAAGGATGGTCAAGTGGCCAGAGGAACACCTTGGTATTTGAAAGTCCTGGCTTCAGTTTTGTGCAGGTTTCTTTGTGACTCAGGCACCCTCATCCAGCCTGTCCTCTTCCTACAAGGAGTCGAGAGTGAGTACATAGAAGACTGGAGTTGCTTAGACCCTGCAGTAAAGGAGACTAAATAGGTGACCAATGTGTTTTAAATTTGAGGGGGAAGAACAGAAATTTCTTTGACCCAACAATAAAGGTTTCATCATATAAATTTAAATTTGCACCATAAACACAAATGTTGTATTTCTGGGATTGCAAGGGTATCTTCAAGAGTGTTAGTTTCTTATGAAGAAACAAGTGGAGCTTTAAAATGTGGATTGGTGTTGTATTAGCTTTCACCATTTATTTTTAGTATAATTTACATAAGAAGCAAGGTCAGTTTTAGTATAGTCTTCTGTTAGGTTGTAGTTTTCGAGTGTCTTTACTATACAGTAGCAAAGCACTCTGCAGAGATGAGGGCAAGGGAAAGGGTGGCTTAATTGTAACCTAGGGCAATTCAGAAGCAGTTTATAATAAGGGCTTTTGTAGGACGTGCATACCAAAGAGGCTTGTGCATAAGAAAATACACCCACACTTTATAGGTTTGAACTGAGCTTACTTGTGTGTGTTTTGTTAGTCAGCAGTGTCAAAAGCTTTCTCTTCTAAATACCTTTTGATTGAAGAACACAAATGTAATATGAAAGAGTGTAATTAGACTAAAACCATCTAAAAAATATTAGCTGGACTAGTATGATGAATACCAAGGGCATGAATTCTGAAGCTGGAATATAAAGTGTGTAAAACCATAAATCAGAATGTGTCACTTGACACAGCATATTGGAACCACTTACGAATGTGCACTAGAAATAAAAATCAAATTGTGTTGTTAATATTTAATTTTTTTCTAAAATTACCTTATTACCCCTCCTCAATCCAATATATCACTGAAATGGCTTACCTCTTCAGAAGGATACCAACTTCCATATCCTGCAGAAATGGAGCCTAGCAAGGGAGAAGCAGCCTGGAAGATCTAGAAGCACTGCTTTGCATGCTGACTTTAAACACTTAAACCTCCCAGCTGGCCAGCAGCTCTGCAGCAGCAATGTTGCCTTTAGTTTCCTTGGCCTTGTCCCAGCACTTGGACTTACTGGAAGCAGTTCAGCTGCTGCTGGGACTGAGACACGTGCAACCGGAACGCAGTGCTCTCACACCAGTGGTATGCATCTGAGTTGGTGCTGGCCTTGGGAAGGAGCCTGCGTTCCTGCCTCGTTTGCCACCTTTCTTTACCCACGATGGATTGTTTTCTTCGTGTGTCTTGCAGTGTGCTGTCCGTTCTGTTTGAAACTCTTCCAGGATTCATGGTTTCTTTTGGGAGATGTTCCTCCTGCCAAATACTCGATTTCTAGATGTCCTACTGAAATTTCTCTTTTCCTTGGTTCAGACTGTTAGTGCTCATCAAAATTCTCTTATTTAGTAATGCAAATAATATTTCTTTTCCATCCTTCCCCCATGTAAATCCTTTGTATTCCATGTTGCTTTCTTGTAGCTTCTGCCTGGCTGAGATTTAGGTGGCTATTCTTTCCCTTTCCATGTTTTTCTTTTACTTTAGTAGTACTAAGTAGATACAACAACTAGGAAGTTGTTGTATCTACTCCCTCTCATTTGTGCCTTACAGTTTTTCTCATAATAGTATGACAACATCTATACAGAGATAGATTAATGCAGCATTCCTTTGTAATGTACTTACTTCACATTTTTCTATGCTGTTTTATCTACCTTTTAATTTTATGATTCCTATGATCTATGTGAACTTGCTCTATAGATTTCTGATATTATTTTATATACCTAGGGACATCTGATAGTCTCAGTAAAAATCCATTGATTTAAATTGTTATTTATGTATACTCATTTTTAGAGTTCTTCAGGAAGCTTTCATACACAACTTATATAGTTCAGTAGTTTTTTCAGTATTTTTCCCATTTTGTTATTAGAAATGTGGTGGCCAAAACAAGTTGCAGCTGAATTGCTGGAGTTGTAACTTGAATTGATGTCCCAGTAAACAAAATTAAAGCTTGCTTAGTATTTGGAAAGAAAAATTATACAAAGTAAGAAATGGATCTTGTAGCTTAAAAACAAACACCCCACACTCCCATTTTTTAGTATTTATTTTACAATTTTACTTTCCAAGTCAGCATTGGTCCTGTGTTCCAGCCTGGAGTAACTGTGTTGTATTTCACTGACTGACAGGAAGTTTCTATTGATCCTTCACGCACTTTAGCACGTAGGGAGTCCAGTAATTACATATTGGCAAAATTCCAGTCGGAGTGACGTGGTTTTCTCCCCTTGAGGTCCTTCTGAAATATCAAATGGAAACAGGAGTTTTCATTTCCTGACACTCTGAAGTGCAGTTATTGTAGACTTTGAAGTGGAAGATATTAAAACTGGCTGGTGGAAGTGAAAATCTAATTGCTGCTCTGCCCTCCTGGTGAAAAGCTGTAAGCGAAAACAGCACAAGATCGAAGTTAGTGGCCAAACCAGGTGATTCTGTGTAGTTGGTTCTTCTGAACAATCATGAAATGCTCTGATTTTCTAACAGTGGTACGAATCTCTGGCTTGGTTATTATTGACTGATAATATATAGTATGTACTGTATAGAAACTTGTTGGGTTTTATTCAAATTGATTCCTCTGTTGACACTTCGAATAGTGTGGTAGGTGAGGTATGAAT
Organism: Dasyornis broadbenti; assembly: GCA_013397935.1. Taxonomy (NCBI): domain Eukaryota; kingdom Metazoa; phylum Chordata; class Aves; order Passeriformes; family Dasyornithidae; genus Dasyornis; species Dasyornis broadbenti. The sequence goes on from VZRN01000413.1 coordinate 44,797, forward strand.
TACTTGGATCTTAGCAAAAATTACCATATTAGATTTAAATTAGTTTCTTGTTCTTGTGTGGAGCTACTCTAGAATCCTCCTTAGTCTTTAAGCTGTCAGACTACCTACTCCTCCAGTTCATAACTAATTTCCAAATATCTTTTTTATCTTTCTTTGTGTCACCTTATCTGGTGCTGCTGGCCCCCAGGACTCACCTTTCTTTCACTGTTAATTCTCTGTGTGTTCGCCTTTGATTTCACATCCATAGAGATCCTTCCTAGAGAAAGAAAACTCTTTTGCTTTAAAAGAGAGTGTCCCTGATGGTAGATGGTTCTGCTCTCAAGTGTGCTTGAATTGCATTGCTTTGCAATTTCTTTAAACTTGGCAAACTCTCTAATAATGAGCTGTAGTTTGCACCAGAACTGCATGCGGTGATTCCAGAAACAAAAGCCATGAAACAGAATTCCTTATATCTGAAAGCAGCTAGAAGGATGAATCGAGTTCTATATGATGCCATCTGACAGGCTTCAGTTTTTATAATTATTTTTAATTTCTTCCTGCAGTGATGGAAAAAGATAAAGCCACATGATTCAGGAACTCTCTGCGCTGAGCACCATGATATCCAGACAATGAAGTGGATGTTTTCAGCCTCAAAACCTTGTTTGTTTGCTTGTGTGTTTTACTTAAAGGGATACTTTGATTCCATTACAACTTAGGAAAGTGGCTGCTGTTTTCTAAAATATATACCTTTCTCCTGTTTCACAGTGGGATTCAAAAATCTTATTGTAATGAAAAATCTTACTGTAATGAATGTTGTGTTTGTTAGTCCTGATATTTTAAATGAACTCTTTATGTATAGTCAGCTTTTCAAACTGCAAATGTTTTCATCTTTCCTCTCTGAGGGTAACATTTATTCCTCTTGGTTTTGAGTCTTGTAGAATCCATAAGTGAGTGAAAAATCTTCATTTGTTTGACAGAGAGGGAAAGAACATTTTAAATTTTGTAAAGATCCTTGTGGTTGGTAAATCTTGTAGTCATTCTGTGTACAAACATAGGAGAAAGCATCCCTTAACACAGGGTAAATCACACTGATCACATTGTCAAAAGCTGAACATGATAATTTTTGCTTCTTTTTTATGATAGCACTTTTCCTCTCTCACTGAAAATAGCATCTTTATGCTAACTCCCAGCATTGTTCCTGATGTTTTTGCATCTTGTTTCTTATTCCTTTATGACCATATTCTTTTACAACTTATTTACAACTTCACTTTTTTTTCTCTTTTGACTCTTCATCCAAATTCATTGTAGCAATTACTTGCTAGTGTGGAATTAATTACATATTTGGAAAAATGGAAACTTTATGAGAGGTACTTCAAATTTGTGTCCTTCCCAAATGTGTGTGCAATGTCTGTACAACAGTAAGCTTTATATTGTACCTGTGTTTGCCTGTGGATACTATTTCCCCTTTAAGTTAATTTTCTTTGTATTTGTTGTCAGTCTTTGTACAGCTCTTTGGGTGTTAATGATAATACACATATTTTTTAGGGCCTGAAGATGACTGTGAATGTACATGCATTATAAAAAAACTTGTCAGGTTTTGCTGCTCTTTTTGTAGAACAGGGTGTAGATGTGGTTTAACACTCATACTTTCCTTCCTACAGACAGTATCTTGTTGAAAAGATGTTTTGCATAAATTTGATTTTGTTCTGGTACCTGTCGCGTTCTCTCAATGAATAAAACATTACTTTGAAACAATGGTTTGCATTAAAACAGTCTTGAAAGACTTCTATGAAAATTTATGCAGTCAGTCACATTATCATGATTAGACATTAATTTAGCCCTGTGCCTGGTACCATGTATAATCTTTGTGGACGTGGTCTGGTCTAGTACTGTGATAGTTTACTGCATCATGTAATCTCATTGTGGAGCTTCCTGAGCTCCACCCTGAAAGCAGGTTCGTCATGCTGCTCATTTCTGTTGGGAAGCAGCTGTAAATATTTCCTCGTTAATTGGAAGTTTTCCTCTTTATTCTAGCCTGCATTTATTTAAGGTTAGTTTATGTCTGTTTAGTCTTTGTCAGTATTGTCCTTTATGGGATATGGGATCCTTTATGGGAGCTTTTTAAAAGCTCCCTTTTGTCTTTGTCATTGACCCATGATGTCTTTACAGAGCACAGTTTTATTCCATCCAGCCATTGTTTCGTTCAGTGAGCTGAGCTGAGCAATTTTTGTCCCTTCTGAAATTGTAGGCTCCCATTCATCACTCCCATCTGAGTGGTGCTCCTCTGCACCTGATGTGCTTTCTCTTTTCTTTTGTCGATAACTAGAGAACAGTGTATTCTACGGCTGACTTGCATGAAGACATCACTATTTTCACTGCCTCTACTGGAAATCAGTTTAGGGAGTTTGGTGCCTATGGTGATGGTTTATGGTCAGTTACGATACAGCCTAAATTCACTTTTCTGCCCCTTCAAATAGATTAATTCCACATATGGAATAAGGATTCATATTCACATTGAAAAGTGTGCTTCTTGGCCATCATATTTAATCCTGTTCTTGTCATTTCAGTCTGCAAGTTCATTCATTTCTCCCTCAGATAATGTGGTTTGCCTTTCTGTTGATAGACATATTGAAGACAAAATGCTGAGAAACAGTCTTTGGTTACTAAAGGAAAATTAGGTCACTCCCTGGACCAGTATTCAAGGAATCCAATACTGAAATATATGCTATACAGAGTTAAGCCCAGGTCAATCCATGTGCATTCATCAAATTTCTGATATACTCTATTTTTTATAGGCATAACCAATAATTTCTTCTTTAATTATTTTGCATATCTTCTGCCTCATGCCTTAGTTGCAATTTCTCTAGTCTCTGGTTTTCCCATGGAGTTCTGCTGCATTATGTTGCCCCTTTTCAAAAAAAAGATTCGATTTGTTTTTTGACTGTTTGAGCTATTTCCCCATTTTCAACTTCCATAGCTATTTCCTTCAAAGCTTGTTTCACTTCCTTGTTTGTTAATTAACTTGAGAGTTATGGGTCTGCACTTGTGTCACCTTTTTCTTCTTTCTTGGTATTCTTTACTTATCTCTATGCATATCCCACTGTTATTTTTTGACGGAATTAATAAAAATCCCTTTTAATGAATTTATAAGCTATTCTGTGTGAGGATAATCCTGTAAAGACTAGCTAGACTTTTATGAAATATGCATTCTTGGGGACCTTAGGTTTGCAAGAGGCCTTGCAGTTTTTGTTCTTGAAGAAAGTGATTTTGCTAGCAGCATGCCAGAGGACTTTATTGTTCCCCTGCCTCCATTTCCGCTTTTAAAAAACATGCAGGCAACTTTCAATAAGTATGTTTGCAGATAGGCTTGCCTAATCCATGCTGCAAATGTTCTGAATAATATGGGCCAAAAAGTGCAGAGAAGGAGTGGCAGGAATGTACAGCTAGATTAGGTCTATGGTATTTCCTCTCTCAGCAAGATGGTCCCAGATTAAATGCTCGTAAATTTTCAATAATTTAACATAATTATAGCTGTACAGGAAGTGTTGAAACCTTCCCTTTCCTACAGAAGAATCTGTTTTCTGCATTCTTACACCCATCTGAAGTTTGTTATCCTACTGCGACTCTCTTCCACAGTCATGTGCCTTCCCAATTGCGGATAAACATCATGGTATTTCTTTTGTTTGGCATTTTCATAGTTGAATTTTTGCCAGATTTTTGACAGTTTCATAACTAAGTGACCTTGAACAGTGACATTTATATAATGTCTACTAACTTCTCTTAAAAATGGGCATAGTTGAGGACTGCTTTAGAAAGCAGAAGTTTCACTATCCAGACTGTGTAACCTTTATTCCACTTTTCAAGGCTCAATGACATGTTTGCATGATTTACAGGAGGACATGGCAATGGTCACTGTGTCACACAACAGCATTTTAATGAATTTCTTCCAAGCCTGGTCTCTGCTGAAAGTGAATCACTACCCATTGCAACACTGTGGGAATGTGGTTAAAGGGTAGTGATTCCACAAAGAATTTAAACATGTGAAAGGCCTTTTATATTGGTATAAACTCATATATCCTTGCAGAAGCTTTTTTGATTTCGGCCGGGCATCTTTTACATGGAAGAACTTACTGCATAGCTGACTAGAAGATGGAGATCTCTGGCACGTCTGATTTGACTGTTACAACTTGGTGAAATTCATGGTTGGGCAGGATATGATGTTAAATCAATAAGAAAGTGGTTTAAAGAAGATCTGATAAAAATCAGATGAGATTTTTATCTGGTTGAGAAGACTGTGTCAAAGTGAGATCTGTATCTATTCTGTGGGAATATAGACGAGCTACTTTGTTCAAGGGAACTAGGTAGACTTCTTCTACATGTGTTGTGAAATAACCTTTTTTCCATTTGAGTCTGAATTTTCTTTAAAACTGTAGTATGGATTTTTGTTTTCAGAGGTGCTGCAATACATTAGGGTTATATGAACATAGTTTGGTCATTTTTACTTTTCTTTAGGCTGGATCTTGGCAAGTAGGACTCCTGAAAAATAGCTGCTTGAATTAGGGGTGTGATTCAGACAGGACCTGCTCACTCTTGTTCTTTGTTCTAGAATGTTCTAGTGAAATGCTTCTGGGATTTTTTGCTGAATAAAAAAGACAGAAATAGGGGGGGTTTTGGTGTCTTCACAGCCTCATAAATTGTATATTTCATTGGGATATTTGCAAATTAGATTTCAGTTTTATATTTATATTTAACTGATGGTGTGTGAAATTGTGCAGTTTATTTTATATAAGCCTTTTTTAACAGATTTGCTCATTTTCCCAAATCGTATGGCATTTACGTCCCATAACATAACCTCTATCCTCAAAATTATGATTTGTAGTTAAGCTAAAATGCTGAATCTGCATTCCTTCTGCTGAGAGATGCACCATTTTTTTTTTTTCATTTAAACTTTGCAGGATTGGTTTCATTGCACTTTTGCTTAGGTCAGCACAGTTTTGGGGGAAAAAAAAAGAGCAAATCTGAATCAGTGTACAAGTGGTGGGCTCTTGGCTTTTATTGCTGTCTCTGCAACACATGTCCTTTCTTTGCATTGTGTAGAATGTAGGACAGAGTCCTAGAAAGGTTTGGGTTGGAAGGAACCTTCAAGACCGTCTGGTTCCAAGCCCCTTACTGTGGGCAGGGACACCTTCCACTAGACCAGGGATGGAGAGCAGTGGTGTCTGGCTGCGTAGCTTTCTGGCTGAAAACTGTTGAACCTGTCTCTAATGAGTGAATGTAATTTTGTTAATTTTAGTTAAAGTGCAGATTTCCCAATTCTAAATCTCTTTTTTGTCTTTCTATCCTACAGGGAACACAGTGAGTAACCTGATTTTCATTCTACCTCCACTCTATGGTGCGATTCAGACCTATAAAGATGGCCTTGAAAAACGGTATTTAGCTGCATATTTGTGTCTTACAGGTATGTGTAAAATTTAATTTGCTCTTTCGTTATGATAGAGAGAGCTCACATATGCAATGAAAAATGTATCTAGACATTACTAAACCAAGTTGTTAAATCCAAATACTGTGTGTGTGAAAAGTAGACCTCAATTTGTTATACTTGTTAATATTAACAGAAAATCTATATTTGTTGGAGGGACATGAAATTAGAATTCACTAGATAACTCGATCAGGTTTTGAAGTGATCCTTTATTGGCTTTGGGTCCTGCTCAGTGCATCTTAGCTTGCTCTGTACTTTTCTAAAGATTTACAAGTGTCTTGTGTGTTTTACTTATAAACAGATTCACTCTAAATTAATATTTTTATGACATTTGTATGGAAGAGTAATACAAGAAGTGGCCAAGATGTCGAGGGAACTGGAGAGGCATTCTTTCATGACTTTTAATTTGTTTTCAGTTCCTCTTTGGCATGTGTCACCAGCCTAACTGCCATTGTATCTGGGAAGTTTTGCAAGGATGGAAAAAACAGCATGATATTCATATTTAAACTCAAAGGGAAGTCTGTCTATTCTAAAACAACAAAATTCAGAAAAGAACCAACTTCCTTTGAAATGTTAATTGTATGACTATAAGTGATGTTCCTTATGAGAAAAGACATTTGAAGATGGTTCAGATTTGGCAGCTGGGTCTTGAACTAGATTTCACAGAATTTCTGTGTTTCACAGGATTTCTGTGTTTGCTATAGCTCCTGTCTCTGTGGAGATCTTTCCCAGTCTTTGGAGTGGTAAGGGATTGGTAAATGTTACTTTTGAGATTATGTATTTAGGCAGACATTATTGAAAAACACTTATCCATGTACTAAATGTATCCTTGATGCCAGTTAAACTGTAACGTATACAAGGTGCAACTTCACTTTGCACTTTCAATTATATCAGCTTTGCTGATCCGTATGAAAGATAGGCAGCCACAATGCACTGCTTTGCATACTGTCTGAACACTTTCTAATTTGCCTTTTGTAAGCTTTCTATTAGTTCAAGTAACTATTAATTTTTGTCTCAGTATGAAACAGGGAGAATTCTTAAAGGTCAGGGTTTGCTTCTAAAAAGACATGGTAAGAAACAGTGTGTAAATGTTTGCCGAAGTTGACTTTGGATGTTCTTGAATCAAAGTGTCCTATACTGCCATTCTTTTTAAACCAAGAAAAAAACCCACTTAAATTAAAACATGTTTGAGACTGTCTTCACCACGATTTGTGACTACCTCTGTCAGTGATACTTTATGATGGACAAAGTGTGTCAATGTCTGACCAGAATGTCAGGCTGTCACACCAGATGGACATTTCTCATATCTCATTTAACATTTAAAATACTTTAAAAAGGAAAAAGTTACCTGTCTTTGATCACAGTAAATACTTTGGACTTCAGTTTTGTCCTCTGTGTAGTGTTGCTGAAGGGGAGCCCAGCCTGCATTTTGACAGCAGTACTGGAAGGCAGGCTTCAGTTCCACCTAGGCCCTGTTCATCTGTGTCTGGGTTGGCTTTGATTCCTGTCTGAAGTGATAAATGCCTGTATGGCTTGATTTTTATCTCATATGTTGGAACCTATCTTTAAAGGTCTCTCCCAAAAGCATTTCCCTTCTGCTCTGTGTCTGCTTCCGTATTTGTAACCCTCTTTCACAGCAGTTCAAAGATGTAAAGGAATGTAGAAGATTTTATAGTTTCTCAGTGAAAAACAGGAACAGGATGATTTAGAATCACAAATCCCTTAACATTTGCTTTACTACATAATAAAAGATGTGGATGAGAACATATAAAGTATTTTAAATATGGTTGAAATGTGCCAGGAATGTTGACATTCTCTCTGTGCATGTGACTGAATGACAAGTATACTGAAGTGGAGTAAGTGTACAGAAATTTCTTTTTGTAAGAAAGTACCAGACAGAATTCTTTCCATTGCATGAATTTTATTTGTTAACAACTTTCACTCTATTTATCTAATTTGTAACAAACAAGCATAGACTTAATCTGTGAACAGATACTGAAAATAACACAGACTTGTGATTTCACTTGAGGCAGCATGCTTCATTGAAGACCACATAGAGCTTCTAACTGAGGGTTGTTTTGTCAAAGTAGAAATTCTTTAACAATTGTGCTGCGAAGATGGGGGTGGAAGGGAGGGCACTTTAGTTAGGTTTTAACAATTTTGAATAGTTACTGAGATTTTACAAGATAGTAAAAGACAGCTGTCAAAACCAATGTTAAAATTAAATCTGTTAGCGTTTGAGAACATAAGAGGTGTTGTTTCTAGACGTTATTTTGATCCAAATCAGCTGTTTCTTTTGCATGCTTTCAGACATTTAACTGATTGTCAGTTCCTTTGTGTTTTACCACACCATGTTCAGTGCTTGACTTTTATACTCACAATATCTTTGCATGACATTTATTTCTTTTTTGAAGCAAATGCATTTTGAATTATGGAAGCACTGTTTGTTTCATGTACATGCTAAGATCTTGGCAGGACAAGAAGGGGTATTTCTAAATAATTGTTCAAATAAATTTCTTACTCATACTGGTGCCAAGACTGAGTTACACTTTTCAACAAGGCCTTTGAGATATAGCACACTGTTCTCAGTCCTTTTTTCTACTGCCTTTCAGCACAAAGTACATGTTCTCAATTAACTCAGCAGGCACGCAATATGATTTTTAAGCTGTAGAGAACCATTTAATCAACCTATAAATTATGGAGAATAATCTTAAGCAATTACTTTTGCATATTGCATCACCTGAAGTAGGTGGAACAAATCATCAGACTGTTACTACCTCGAGGAATAAGTAGTTGGTTTTGAGTAGTTCCTTATGATGCTGGGGTATTGTATTGGGTTCTACCACATGTCAGTTCCTTGTTCATCATGGGAAACTGTGATTCTGAAATGGTTCATATTCTAGAAAGGTCTTGATTTTAAAAAAATGTTGTATGTGCAGATATATGTGTATGTAAAAGTATAACTTCTGTACTTAAGGAAATAAGAAAGCACTCAATGGAGTAATGTTTGTTAGATACTTCACTTGAAATTTGGAAGGATTGTTCTGATCTATATTTCTTTGGCCCTTTAATAGGGCTTAGTCATTCAAGCAGTGCCAAAGTGGAGAAAAAAAAAAGGTGCAAAACCTTTTCCACGTTAGGCATAGCCATAGGAATTCTTAAGCAACTTACTAAACTTAATTTCCAGTGAAAATCTGTGTCTGTGGAAATAGTTGTTAGAACCTTGTCAGACAAAGTTAATTCCCTTCCTCTTACCTAACACCTGTGGAGAAGCTCCCAGGACCCATGCTGCTGTTGGTGAATCAGCCGTGGCTGGGAACATTCCTGAGTGCTGAAGCCAAGCAGCGTGGAATAGCCCATGTCTGTTCATCTTAGCCTCCAAAACAAGGTGACCACATACAAATGCCCTGCTGAGCACAGGCTCCGGACTCTTCTGTCTGCTGGGCTGTGCCTGAAACCTGCTTGGGGAAAGTGCTCCTTGTAACAGGCCACATTCATACCACAGGCTGTTCCAACAACTCACTAGTGCAGACACTTGTATTGCAGTGTCTGGGAATAGTACCAGTCAAGCTGGAGTTTACTTGTAGGGCTGTACCTCTGGAGTAGCCAGGGTCTCTCCTGTCTCTTATGCTGTGGAGGGAAACCGTTACAACACAAAATAATCCACTAAAAGTAGTTAATTTAGTTCTACTTTTTCATCTTGTTTCATTCTTTAACTTTTAATAATGCAGTATGTTGTTGTTTATCTTTAATTTAGTTCTGTCATTTAAAAAAAAAAAATTCTGCTCCAAATTTAAACACTTAAACATATGTGTCTCCCTGGGCAGAGGGTTCTGTCTGCCAGTGCAGTCAGTAAAGCCAGGACAATCATTTGACTTATTCTAAAATACCTGTTTGGCCTGCTGAATTGCTTTTAATAGTGACATTCTCTCAGTGCAAGCTTTGTCACATAGTTCATGTGTAGATACCTACATAAAGGTATCTTGAGGCAGACGTTGAAAAACACATATCCATATGCTAAATGTATCCTTGATGCCAGTTAAACTGTAGCATATGCAAGGTGCCTCCAGTTTGCATCTGGAGCATCCTTCCTTCAGGATATTTTCATACAGTGCCTGTACAGTTATAATTTATGTGAAATCCTAATAAACGGCTTTTTTCTGTAAAGGATTTAGGCTTATAATGAGAGTATTGAATGCTGATGGATAGTTACATCAAACTGAGTTATCACTGATTATGTGATGCTTCTGGTGCTTCCTAAAACTATTGAAAAAAGTCCCTCTAGGATTCAAATCCTGAAGGTTTATATGGTACATATATAGAGCTGAATCTTTTGCATGATATTAGATCATTTCTAGCCATAGGTATTGCCCTTAAGTTTTTTGACAGTGAAATAACTGCATATGAAGTAAAGATTGCAGATGCATTGCTTTTATATCATCATACCACCACTTTTTTATCTACTGGCAGTAACCACACATGGTGTTTGCTGCTGGACAGAAAAAGACCCTGTTAATCTACATACAGCAGTAACCCTGACTTTGCATTTCTATTCTTTTTAAGTGCCATTCTGATCTCATAATATTGTGATTCAATGTGTGATCTGTGCTTAGGACATAATTTATATATATCCCCTGTAACTTGGGAGGTTCATTTATATAAAAATTGTCAAGTGACTTGTAGTATTTATGAAAAGGGAATTACAGTAGTTAGAGAGGAAACGCTACTTACTGCTTCAGATGGTGTTAAAACTTCTCAACCAATATGCAGCTTTTAGTGAGTTAAACCCCTTTGCAAAAGGAAATACCAAAAAAGTATGAAAACTCTAACCCCTGCTTACAAGATAAGGAGCAAATTTATTATTCAGTGTTTCAGTGGCTGTACAGGAACGTTGCTTCTCTTGAATACTTGTGTCATTGCAGTGATCGTGATCACTCATATTTTGAAAAGTACAAAGCTGGCAGCTTTGCAGATGTTTTTTTTTTTAATTAAATATTTCTTAGAAATGTCTGAAGCCTGAACCATATGATCTGTCCCTGTAAGCTTTTCTTGTTCCAGATCAATTTTCTAGTATAGATACATACTGTAGAGAAAACATTGTTCTGCATTGCATAGTAAAATTTTGTAATCAGAGAAACTCCAAATGTGATTACCACACAGAAGCAAGAGGGGTTATACTCATTTTAGACATGAACTCTAGTCATGGAATTAATGACCTGAAATGCTAATATCTGCAGCATTCTTGGGGTTTTTTCAAAGACTGAAGAGGAAAAATTAATCTAGAAATAACTGCGTCAATCATGTAGAAGGAAAAGAAGGAGTTTAGTTGGTGATTGTTGAGATTTATTAACCCAAGTAACACAAACAAAAACAGACAAGAAGACCCCAACCCAACAGCATATTTTGTTAATTTAAAATCTGTTGAAATTTCTTATGCAATGATTTTGCTCATACTTGAAAATTACATTTGTTACAAATTGTAAGAATTGGTATTCTGTGACAGCCAGGATAATGGATGGCACTGTTTTAATTATGATCTTAATGGGGGTTTTTTTCTACGGAATGAACAGTTGTTGTCATATATTCTGTATACATAGAAAAACGGCTATGAGAGTTTCTCATTAGAATCTCAATGAAGGTGAAAACAGTTGTTGCTTATTTGTTTGGAAAGATTTTTCAGAGGAAAACCAACGTAATCAGAGTTTACAGAAGTGCATGTGGTTTTTTTATTTTCTGCTGGGAAGCTGTGCTTAATTTTCCCAGAGAGTTAATGGCATTGAAGCATTTGGCAATAAGTTTTGAAATGTTGCTGTGTTACAGTTTTGTATTTCAGTAAAGTTACATGCTTAGGCATTTAATTTCATTGAGTAAGTGTAATAATCACAATTCTAGTCTAATAATATCTAAGGAAGCATCTTCAGACATGTCTCTTGACGGTCTTGGGAATCCTTTACTGTGTGGCCAGAGATAGAGTTCTTGTTTATGCATCAGTGAAATTTGACTGGTGTGCGTAGGCAAGGTGATGCTCTTGCTGCAAAACATGGCAGCACTACTCAGTGATCAAGGCTTGACTGCAAATTACTTGGCTTTCTCTGAAACCACAGTCTGAGGTAAAACATAATTTCTTGAAGGAAAATGAGGCATCACATTACTGTACTTGTTCTTGCAAAATAAAACTGAGCTGGTGCTTAATGAAAGTGTTTTACTGATACTATTTCAAAGTAATGAATGATGCATTAAAAACTGTACCAGCTTTGCTCTAAACAGAAATCTAACTTCCAAGAAGCATTATTCATGCCTGACTGAAAAAGCTGTGTATAGGCAAAGCATATGTCTCATAAAGTAATTTCAGAAGTAAATTCAAAACGTGTAAACAAAGTATTTCAAATAGGTATAAATCATTTCTTAGAAGCTCGTCTTCGTATGTAGAAGGCCCAGAAATGGTGATCTCATTTCACAAAACAAATTCATATTGTGTGGGGTTGGTTTGTTTACCTTGAATTTCTAGTTCTGAGTTCTAGTAGCAATTCACTTCTGCTTTTGAATCACAGAATAGTCTTGATTTGGAAGGGACTGACAAGAATCGTTGCTCTTAAATTAATGGCCCCTGTGGGGATCAAACCTGATTGGTGTTATTAGCACCATATTTTATGGAGACAACAAAAAGCTTTTGGTAAAATACATGTTTTACAAGTGGACAGTAAGTAGAAATATTGAGAGGCTTCCACGAATACTAGTTATTGAATGAGGCTTTGCCTTATAGAAGGATTGGAATAGAGAAATCTTAATTTACTTAAAATTTAAAAAAAAAGGAAAAGGTAAATTGCGTAATATGCCATTCATTCTGGCTTCCCTCTGCTCCTCTCCTCTTTGCAATTACACCCAGTTCATAGGACACAGTACTGAGAGGAGGTAAAGAGGACAGTCTCACCCAAAACCGCATAAATTCAGGGATGTCACTGGTGACTAATATGTAAAATAGAAGGCTGTGGAAAATTGTGGGTTTCTCTCTGCAGTGGAATTCTGATGTTCTGATTTCTTTTTCACTGTTAGGCATGTATTTCATGCATTTAAGTTAAGGTACCTGAAGATTTTACATGTATATTACTATGTTGATGATAGTTTTGATTTGTTTTCAGCTGTGGGATTGGGATCTTGGTGCTTCCACATGACCTTGAAGTATGAAATGCAGGTGAGTACTGATAAGTAGCTGTGAATCATTTTCTGTGTGTATTTTGCTGTACAATCATATTGCCATTTCCTGGCTAGATGAAACTTATATAAAATGAGTTAATCTACCTTAAGTATCATTGTACATGACTCCTGCTCTCAACAAGGCAGTAATGCAGGTCTTGTTTCAATAGGTATTTTCCACTGATTATATGCAGAAATACATACTTGCATCTAAAATAAGAGCTATAATCAATTGCTTATGTTGGTAGAGGACACTTTATCCTTTGGGAAATCATGTTATCTTTTTACACAAGATGTTATTTTAAAATTCCTACAGCTTTGGCATAATAGCAAGCAGTATAAACTAGAGTTATTGCTATTTACTCTAAGTTTTCTCATCTTTATGTTTCTATTTATCTAGATGTACCTGTAGCATTAATACTGAAATCAGTATCTTCTGAGTCACAGTAGTTGAGTGACCTTTCTTATTTTCGAATAGACAGCGTTCTATAACAAGTCACGGGTCATAGGGATTATCCTGGTATTTCCTGTTTTCTAAAAGGACACAGGAAGTCTTGTCCTGGCATCCTCTTTTAGGTCTGCAAAGATTAAGGAAGTGCATCTTTGAATTAAAGTCAGGATGAAGTGCAATTCTGTTCAAAATTAAGAAACCTACATTTAAAAAAGTCTGTGCAGGAAGTCTGTGTTCCCACCACAGTCAGTGGAAATACAGTTAAGTCAGTGGAGTGGAGAGAGGCAGTTGGCTGGGCTGAATCATTCTCCAGACTCCATTAGCAATCTTTGCTCAAAAAAGATTCCTTTGTCTAAACAGAGGTGTTTGGTGTTATTTCAGACCCTATAAGTGTTCTGTCAGGCCTTCAGCTTCCATCCCACAGAGGTGCAGGTTTCTTAGACTCCAGTCACATCTGCCAGTCTTGGGATAGGAGTATTGAAGGTGACAGAACACTCCAGTGGCATTAGGCAACTATGTGGCGGCTGAATTGAGTCCTGCATTTCTGCTGATCACAGTGGAACCTGCATGTTGCTGATTGTTTGATATTTGCCTCCATAATGCTCTGGTTTGTATCTCTGGCATGTGGTAGAGACTGTCAGCTTCCACAGAGCATACTATTGTCACCAGGTAAGAATATTTGGTGCTTTTCTTGGCATGGAAAAGCGGGTGTTTGTGTATGTGTGTGTGTAGAGGCTTTCTTTTAATCCAAGTTACTTTGGTGCTACTTGCCCTACAGTTCTGGTGTTGCATCAGAACTAAGGGGCCTATGAGCTGTGCTAAGTAGAGTGAGGGCAGAAGCAGATGAGTGGGAAGCAGGAATGTCTTGCATCATCTTGTCAACTGATGTAAAAGGCTTCGTGTGCGGCAGAGAAAGTACATTTCTTTTGGCAGCCAAGTGAAATCCAGAAGTGGCCCATAATTATTCCAATTGCTAGCTCACTGATCACCATGGAGGAAACAGTTCAACCAGTAAATAAACTTTTCTTGTTTACTTTATCTCTTGTTATGATTAAGAATCAGCAGTGGTAGCTATTCAAAGAGGGTTTTTTTACGTTTGTTTTGCAGTCTTAATACCGTAAATGGTCAACTCAGTTTGCTTAATTAAGAAAAATGTGAAAGCTTTTCTTGAGAGCAGTTGTTTAGAATACTTCTGAAGCGATCACTCCTTTTTCTCTTATTTTTATGTGGGAATCTGCTTGATTGTGAATTCCTCAAGCATCCAAAATGCTTCCTTAGCCAGTGAAATCAGCTCACTGAGTTCCCTTCTTTCCATGGTTCTTCATTGTCCAGGCATGCCTTTGACAATACTTCTAGAAGCATTAATTCCTTTGGATACAGAAGTCATTGTCTTCTGCATGCAAATTCTAAGATCTTTTGAGAGGCTCTTTGTTGCTACTGTTATGTCCCTGAGATGCTGCCAGCATATGAACTTAAGAGTGTAATCACCTGTCCAAATTCGAAAAATTTTCCTGTATTGTATTTCTTGTTCTTCCCCCGCATTTTTTTCTTTTATGAAGCATTAAATTACTCACACTCTTTTAACAGCTACATTAATTAATCCTGCAGTTAATTCCTATCAGACTTGGAGAAGCGCATCACTGAATTTATAAAATACTATCACTATAAAGCTGAATTCAGCTGTTGCTTCTATTTTTTCCCTCTAAGACATCACAGCAAAGATAAACTAATGTGATGGCATGGTGCCTCCTAACATGCCTGTTAGTTTCAGCTGCTACCAATGTTCCTGATACCGTCTTCGTGCTGCCTGTTTTGGTCCCTGACCCTGTAATGCACAGGTGCTGGGATTTAGACCTTGCTCTGCAAGGTTGGTTGTGTGCTGGCTCAGCACCTGGACCTGGGTCAGACCAGTCTGATCACCTCACTGGAGAGAAGCAGTGGTAGTGTGGGGGAAGAAGCAACACCTGCCCTATCAGTGGCAGCTGGTCAGCAGAGATGTTTAGCACTACTGTGAAACATTTCCTGAACTTTCTATGACCAAAATCACAACAAGCTAATGCTTCACGCTCAGGATGATACATCTCTCTACTTCTGTAAAGAATTAGATCCCTTTTTCTTTCTTTTTTTTTATATGATATTTTCAAAGCTAAAATGAAGTTTTTGACTGTGCAGTTAGAAAAATTATCCCAAACCAAGCAGAATGAGACTGGCTTTATAGAACAGTTTGAGTAAGCTGCTTACTGCTCTTCACAAGTCTCGTTGTTCAGAATAACACAGTTATGAGTTTAAGTACCCTCTAACAGTAGTAGGAAAGCAATTTCTGTACAGGCAAGGCCATCCAGATCTTTGAGTGATGATAGAAAAAGGTCAAAATCTTTTTTGCATCTAGTTCTTGTTTTTCTTAGAAGTCAAGCTCTAAAAGTTCTTAAAGGCCTAACTGTTAATGTTTGCTTAACATATTAGAAATCAGAGGCTGTGGATATTCATTGATCCATTTGTATACTTTTTCATTTCCATGATTTTCAGTCCTTCATAAGAGGAGGTAAGTTTAACTGTATAAGCAGAAATTCGTGAAAGTTCTTTGACGAGAAGTTTTACAAGAAAATGATGCTATGATTCTTTTTCCTTCTAATGATAAATGGCAATTTTGAGTGTACCTGCTACTGAGAAATCAACTCTCTGGTGATTGCAATTTTAATTCCATTCTATTAAGGTGGCAAGTTCCTGGAGAAATAACTGTTTTAGCTGTAACACACCAGTCTTCTCCCAAAGTATAAAAATTATGTAAGACAACAAAACATTATATGCAGCCATAATTTCTGGGGGGAAAAACCCAACAAAACAGCCCACAAGAACCCTACATCAAACAAACAAAAATCCCAGTCTCTGAATTAAAACAGTGTAAGAAATTTTTAAAATTAGGAAGTAAACATGCAACCATGTTGCCCATCCTAATAGGCTAAAATTGTATTTTATGCTATGGAAAAATTACATTTCAGTTCCTCTGTCAAGTAAGGAGATGTTACTGACTGTAAGGCCGTAGATGGGATGGTCTTCTTCAGTCTGGCTTTACAGAACTAATTATTACAAATATTTTAAGAGATACGAGCAGCAAAAATGTCAAGATTCTTTGTAGGCGTGGGCTTTTATGGAGCTTAATATTCAAAAGATTCAGAGTAATGAGCTTTTTAATGTGGGAGCTTTTGGTAGTTGAACAGGGTATGACAGTTCTACGTGTTAGAGAGCAGTCAAGAAATGGATATCCAAATGCCTTAAAAATTCCTGTTTACTTAAGATTTACCTCTCCTTAATTAACTTAGACAAGCTTATGAGTTAAAAGTAGCTTTCATATTTTGATGTCTTTGCTTTTTATAGCTGTTGGATGAACTGCCAATGATATACAGTTGTTGTGTGTTTGTCTACTGCCTGTAAGTATTTGTTAATTTTTTTCTTGAATATTTATGAAATGTTCACTTTTGAAATGTAGAGTCTCTGCAGGCAGATTTAGTGTATAGAGACAGAAAACTTCTACTGCTTTCAGTGAGATCTGTTTTTATACAGCATTATGATATTAGAGTACCACGCTGTCTTTAGTCCTAGTTTTCGCTAATTTATAGATATATTTTACCAGTGGCTTCTTTAGCAGGGAAAAAAACCCCAGTCATTAAAGACTTGGTGTAGTATGCAATCAGAGCTCAGTGCTACTTGTATAAAAACAGCAGATATAATAAAATCAACTTCAGTAATGCTTATAAAATTAGACACATTATAATGTATTGGAGCTGGATTTCTATGATGTAGTCTGGCTCCAAATGCAGATTTCAGGTTTCTGGCTAAACCTGCTTTTCCCTCATCTGGAAAATTAAAGGGAAAAGATTTTTATGAGGAGTTGAATGCATATTTTAGGAAGAGTGTCTTGGAACATGTGTGACAGCTTAATGCAATGCCAGGATGTTTTCTCCCATTTAATTTTGGGAGCAATGTAGCCTTTGACAACTGTAAAGATACCCTAAGTTGGCTTTTTCTTGCCTGTTGCTGCAAGGTCTGGATTTAACATGATTTATTCTGTCACTTGGCAATTCCAAATGATAAATCAACTTGTTGCAGACAAAAAGAGGAAAAAGAAATCTTTTTGCTTTTGAACATATCAGATATGCAGCTGTTGAAAATTGTGATGTCTTGGCGAAGATTACTGCTAGCTTGCAAGGGAGAGGGGATGCTTTCATACTGAACCCCAATCTGTGGAAATTGCCCTCAGTTTGTGACTCATACATTAGTGTGATTTGTACAAACTCAGGACCAGAATCATAATGCCTCTTTTAGCAGTAATATTTCCATTGTAGCTCCCTATCTCCTTGAAATTGCCTTTGCATTTATTTTGTCTGAATTGAATGTAATTGGAAAAAAGGATAGGAAGTGGCTATAAAAATCTATCTGAAATTTTTCTTTTGTGCAGTGGTTACTATATTATCTTCAAAAGCACTGAAGTCTGTTACTGCATTTATAACTCTAATAAGATTCTGTGTATGTATGTTTGGTAGCAATTAAAATGTTCAAAAGATTGAGCTAATGTGTAGTTTAGGAGGCCTTTAATAATTGTTTTGGTTTTCTTGAAGGTAAGTTGCAGGTGGTTGTGCACAGGACATTCCCTTATACATCATTCAGTCCTGCGGGTTCTCGAGCTATGTAATTACTTCAGCAAACCATTTTGCAATGTAGCACATTGTGCTGCCTTTAGATTATTTTGTTTCTCAGGTGTGTTTTTATTTTATTTCCTTTTATCCATTCATTATGGCGTCTGTTTCTCAAAGTTTATAAACAAATGAACTAGACGGATGAAACTTGGAATTATATAGACAACTTCCTCCAGCCCTGGTGATAATGGGTTCAAAGTTCATTTTCGTTGGGGTTTTTTGGACCTTTTTTCTGATGGAGATACAGTCTGGGGTGTGTGTATTTCCATCACAGCTGAGACTGAGGTGTAGTGTAGAGATTGTGAAGGCGATTTTAATTGGTTGTTTTACATACTGGGAGCAGTCAGGTGGTTTTACCTCCCATTTCTACCAGTACCCAATCTAGCAAATTTACTGCACTGCGACTGCAGTGAAGCCATAAACAATCTACATTTTAACAGATCTCTCAGTTCACTGTTTTTTAAGGCAGTCCTTTTCCTACACTGCTGTTTGCTCAGTAATGTTTTTTGACAGCTATGTTGCATTTTAAACTAATTTCTAGTTTGCAATCCATTATCATCCTGTAAGCACCTTCTGAAAATGTTTCTGCTTCACAAACTCTTTTCTTAGAGTGGTTTACTTCTTGTCATATGCTTGAGCTTACTGGTGTTGGGGTTTTTTTTTTTTGCATTACATTTTTTAAAAAACATTTATTGGTAAAAATAGGACTTTTTCTATTAAACTAATGCATCTTTATTGGAGGAGTTAGAATTTCTTGAGGGGCCTAAAACTCATTTGGATCAATTTTCTCACAAATTTTGTAATAATATACCTTGGAAATTGCATCCTTTATATGGTAAATGATGAATGCTATCTCTCTCCTTTATGCTCTCTTCCAGGTACGAGTGTTTCAAGTACAAGAATACAGTCAATTATCCACTGCTTTTCTTGTTAATAACATACAGCTTCGTAGTCAGCATAGTGAGTAACTTTTTCTAATATGGCATTTTCACCCTTAGGTTGGCAGTTTTTCTGCCAGTGAAGGAATGTTATAGAGGCAATACTAAATCTCTGTCACTTCCAGTCAAGAAAGACAAATTATTCTTTTGCTGGGAAAATTATGTTGCTGGCCAGAGAAACCTGAAACCTTTCTATCTAAACTACTGTATAGAATAAATGAAGAAGAAGAGCAATAATCCAGTTGCTAGAATAGGAATGTGAGGAAAAACAGCTGCCATTGACTTGTTATGAGACCTTGGACAAGCTGTATTCCTCACCTTCTCTCACTTTAATTCATCTATAGAAATAAGAATCATCCTGTTTGATAGACTGCAAAAAAGTGAACTGTGATACCCAGTCCAGGATACAGACTGGTGTTTTAAAAGAGGCAGAATAAGAAAAGAACTCAGCTGTTAGTTAAAATGCTTCTAATTTTTTTGTGTCACAGCCAATTTGACTCTTTTCTTCCTTTATGAATAAATTTAGTTTTGTGCTGGCTGTCAACCACAGATAGAATTTCCTACATAATTTTTATTGATAACCATTTCTTTAAAAATCAAAGTATTATTGTAAGTCATCTTCAGCTGTCAAAGTGCTTGCCTGTTCTCTTCTGTTTCTCCTAAAATTTTTTATGTTTGTGGTATGTTATGCCGAAGGTTGACTGCCCTTCCCTCTTAAAGAGCATAAAGTAAATGAACTGCATAAGAACAGGAAGAACTAGCTTTTTGTGAAATGAATTGAAATGTTAAATTATTGTCAAAAACATTAATAAGATCAAATCAAAGTTGAGCATGTTTTCTTCTTGCAATGCATATTGAGAACATCTGGTAACTTCACCATCTTAATTGTTTTTGTATGTAGTCAACTCTATTCAATTAGAAGCCTTATGTCAGATGTTAATGTTTCTATTTGCGCTTCTTAATTTAAAATAATTCCACAGTTAAAACCTCAGGTTTTGCCAGAGGAAATTTCAAATGTTTAACCAACTTTAATGGTGCATGGATAGGCACTCATGGCTTGATTCTAACAGAGCAAGCTTTGGCAATATTTAGATTAATAATGTTATGATGGTTCTGTGTTGCAAATTATTTCTCTTTTTTAATCTTTCCAGGTTTACCTAAATTTGAAAGAGCCTGTATTCCATCAGGTAAATTGTGCTGTCTTGGAACAGCTAATTTTGGTTTTTCACTATACTGTTTTAGTGGAACGTGTTATAGTATTTTACTGATAGAAGAAAGATGGAAGGAAAGCACACTTTTACTGCTTTTTCTTTAAGCAGTATTGCTGCCAGTCATGTCACCATCCTCTTACTTAGTGACCTGAAAACCTAGAATAGTTCAACGTGTGTTGTGTTTTAGCTTTTGACCTAATATTTCCCATGGTTTTCATCAGTGGCAAGTGTAATGAGGTGATCCTAAGGTGCGTGAGAGAGGAACAGCTAAATGAGTCTTTTTGTGCTTCTTTCCAGTAGCAGCTGCTTCGAAACTATGACCTTACATCATAAGATGGCTTGATGGACTTAGCACCATGTTTTTCTCTGTTTTAACACATTAGTTTACTGTGGAATTTCAAGGTGAATTTAGGCACAGAATGCCTTCTAGGGTTTTGTAGCAGACTGCTTTGTACAGGCTAAGTGGCATATTTGGTACAGGCTCCTTTTGTAGCAGCCCAAGAGTATCAATACGCATTCCCTGCCTGGGGGGATAGCACTTGTATCACTTACCTCTTCACAGAACGTTAGAAATGATGCTCATTTCTGTGTGCCATAGGTAGTTTTCTCTCATTTATGATCTTTTGATTAGGGATAACAGCTGAAAAATTGCCAAGCAAAAAGCACTGAGCTCTTTGCAGGACAGAGCCTTAAAATCTTAATTTCTGAAACTGGTAGTGCCATTGCTTGTCAAAATGTTCCTGCTGCATCAGCAGTTGTAAAAATGATACGTGGCTCCTGTTGGTGGATTAGTGAAGTGCTGATCAAGAGAATAAATTTTCAGCTGCTCTAAATGATCTCCTCTAGAAACATGAATTGCTACTCTACCTGTAGATAAAAGAGAAAATTGCAGGGTTGGTTTGTTTGGTTTTTTTTTTTTTTTTTTGTAATATTAATAAAATTCTTTCTTTCCTCCCCCCCTTACATTTCCAGCAGAAAGATACTGGCTGGGATGAAAGTGGCAATTTCTGATGGTTTTACTGAGCTGGTCATAACTGGTTTTGAATTAAGTGACTTAGAGTAATTTTGTTAACAACACTGGGAAAATTTACTATTTATAATAAACTTCTACCTCTTTAATCAATTATTTACCCAACTTGTATTTATTGGAATAATTATATCACAGCTTCACTGTAGTCCACTTGGATGCACTGGCATAGGTATTGCCCCATGTCACAAAAACAAAGACAATAGATATTATGACTTTTTGGGAAGGAGGGAAATAGGGAAACCTTAAACGGTTGCCCCAGACCTTTAATTTTTTGCATCTGGTTTCTCTTTGGTTAAGAATATGAATTCCCTGTTATAATTTATACATGAGGAATCAATATAGGAAATATTTGGATCCATAAAAGTGCTGGACTTTTTGCAACAATTCTTTGCAAATTGATTTTTATGGAGAACATACAGTTATGGCCAAATTCCAAATGTTCAAGTACTGTACTCATTTTTTCACAGTCTTTGCCAAATATGTTGTAAATCCTGAGGAAATATTTCCCTGATTGCACAGCTAAGCAAGGTTATTTTCTTAATACTTGTACATTGTTTTAGAATGCATTAAATAAAAAAAGTTAAATCATTTCTATAGGCATTTTCAAACTGAATGGGTCACTGACACTTGAAGTAAACTTAAACTATGATTGCATGAACATATTTAAATCACAATCTTTCTAACTGGGTTAGAAAGCAGCATCAGGAAATAAAGCAGCATTTGATCCCTTTAGGTATTTGTGATCATTGTAAGTTGTCAGCCTTGCAAAAAGAGGAATAACTACAAGGATAATTTTTTACTATTCGTTGTTTCAGTATGGATAGTTGGGTTTTTTTTTTTCCTCTGGAAGGAGAGCAGCAAGAATGGGAAAAGGACCCTATTGTATTTAGCAACCAGGATCCAAGCCTCAATTTTTCCCTGAATTACTTTCTACTTGTCTTTCCAATTTAGGCTCATAAATTGCTGGCTGCCAGCAGGGCACGAAGGTGATTTCAGTTTGTTCTCCATGGCACACTGGCAACAGAGGCCAACTTCTTTTTCTGCATCCACATATTAAAGGAAAACCTTTAAGGGTCTTAGTGCTTTAACTGTAGTAGGGCTGAGAGACAGGTTTTGGGCAGTTGGAGGCAGCACACCATTAGAAGGAAGAAAACAATTCCTGCTTGACAACTGACCTAGTATTTTTTTGCCAGCTCATCAATTAAATGAAATATACTGGTGGCCTTTACAGGCATATATTGTCTCATTTATGTTCAAATCTCTCAGGCTAGAGCACTATTGTTCCTAATTTTCAAGGTGCTAAATAACCCTACATCCCAGCTGCCTGGTTGTTTTTGAGCCAGCATCATTGTCACAGAAAACAGCTGTGCCTCTCCCCTCTTTTCCATCTGGCACACAAATTTTTTTTTCTGACGTGAATTTGTTTGGGGAGCTCAACAGGTTAAAACTCTTCTTGGAATTAATTTTAAATCAGATTAGTTGTTCATCCCTGTTTACCATGTGTATATTTGTGCTTATACAAGGAAAGGGGCAGGGGAAGACTGACTGCTGGTATCATAAAGAGACAGTCCTGGAAGTAGAAGTTACTCTGGAGGTTAAACTTTTCAACTCAAGTCTTACAAATAGCCTTCTTCTTAATATGATGAGGCCTAGGAAGCTGTCACCTACAAAGCAATGTGTTCCACCCTGATTTGTCTGCTTGCTGCATGCTGTATCTGTCTGTGCACTTGTACTTACCAAAGACCTCATTCAGCTAGTGGGCCAAGTTATGTAAATAGTGAAATAAATCTAAAAACCTGTTTTATTTGCACAGTTGTCTGCTGTGAGAGTTTGAAGGAAATTTTAGCAAACAAATGATTAAAAGGCTAATGGAAAATTGGATTAAATAGCTGTTTCTTCTACATTAGGAAATGTGATGTAAAAAATAGGCATTCTAGAATGTTGTTGTGGTGTCCCATGAGAAACCAAGCAAGCAGGAGAAGCAGATCAGTAGGAGAATTGCAAATAGGGTAAGAGGGTGACTAGTGAGAAATGACTAAATGAGATGATGAAAAGCCAGAATTTTCTTGGAATCAGCAGTGGGACTGTTTTGTTTGGTTGGTTTTCTTTTTAACAACCTGTAGAAGGAAAAAGAAGAGTGTACTGATGATGTTTGTGATGATAGAAAGTTCAGAGGCATCACTGAGTACTGGGGAGGAAATGAAGAAATACCTGGGGGACCTTGAGGACTACGATGACAACTAATTCAACGTGGAAGAGATGCACTGATGAGCAAATACAAACTATACTTGTTCTACAGTGCTCACAGATCACCAAAGGAAGGGAGGGAGTGCCTGGATTCATTCACTGATCACAGCACAACCACATGACCAGGGACTTTCCTTTTACTTTTGATAGAAATAAAATACAAGTATTGGATATGCCTCTTAAGGTAACTTTGAGTAGGAAGGGGAAAGTAAGCACAACAGAAAAGGGTATTTCTTTTGTCCTAATGAAAAAATTAATAGATTTTTTTTCTCTATGGATATTTTAAATATACAAGTGCAAAAAAGAAAGTGAAATCATGGTGAAATGTGTATATATATATAAGTACGTAACGGAGCCTGAAACTGCATGAAGAATGTTATGTCGGGACACAAGCCGTTCAGACTTGCAGGATTCACCATTTTGGGGAATCAGGGGCAGCTTGGTTTGCTGTGACAGACAGTGTCCCAGAAGCTCTACAGCAGCAGTGACTTGTGTGTCACTTTGCCATCATTTTGCACCTAAACAGGACCAAATCAAGTGAATCTGAATTAGCTCATTTGGGAGCTGTCAAGGCAGCAGGTGGTACTACACGACTCTAACTGTGCCAAGTTACTTGGTGTTTCAGTGTCGTCTTGGGGAATTGTCCTTCCTTTTCCTCTCAGCTCAGATTTCTTTCCAGAAATCCAAAAACATGTAGAACTCAGTTTTCTTTGTTGCAAATTGCAAATACAGTTTTCACGTTCAAGTGCTTTAGGTAACTCTTTTGATAGCTGATTGAGTTATTAGTAGATAAGCGGTGGTTGCCAAGAACCCAAAATCTCTCAGTGTAGTTCCCAATGTGTATACTAATATTTGAGGCTGATAAATTGGCTTTATTAACCAAGGATGGGTAGAAAGCCAGGAGCAGACAAAACAGAAGTGGGAATAGCAGGCTGTTGCAGCTTGCTGTACTAGAAGGTTGGTTGAAGAACCAGTTTTGTATGCTCCCTCTCTCAGTGTGGAGTACAAACCTTGCTTCTGACTTACATAAGTGAATTTATGTATGGTTTGCTTAATTGCCTCCACATCAAAAATGCTGAGCCCTGAAGTGCTTACTTCTTATTTGTGAATTAGAAGGATGTTCTTCATGTTTGGCCTTCTTATCACTTAATCCACTGTGTATTCATAAGACTCGGGGTTTTTCCCTCAATTGCGAAGATACCTTCAAAGCTGAAATATGTACAGCTTTATTTGCATCTGAAACAGCATAGAGGGAACTGACTAGTAATTACAAAAGATTGAGATTCTGCTGTTTCCTTTTGTTTCAATTGCAGTGCAAGGATGTTCTTTGACTTACAATTTAAAGGCAGTGTGAGACAAAATAGCAGAAAACTTGCTTGGGTTTTCATCTGTCACTGAAGTGATGTGTTAGTTAAGGAAAAGGAGGAAAAAAGGGAGCTAAAGGAATGAAAAAAATTGAGTTAATTTGAATAAGGTAGATTTTTCTTTTTTTATATAATATCGTACTTTATCCTTCCTTGGGTGGATGAGTAGTACCTAACAAAGTTTTACCATTATGAAAATAGTAAAGCAATGGGTTGTAATGGAAATAAAGTATGCACTGCTCCCCGACGTCTGAACTAAGTTGTGAAGCTTGGTGTGTAGCCTTCTAGTAAGAAACAGCTGAGAGAGACATGCAGCTACAGTCTCTGCATATCACAGCAACACCTTCTGGGTGCTCACCTTCAGCATGGAGGATTGGAGCATGCAGAGCAGAACAGTTTGTTGTTCCAGTCTTTCACAGGCTTTTAAACACAAATGTGTTTTACTGCTAGCAACCTGTTTGGGTGGGGGAGCGCAAAAGACAAGAAATTGAAGTGTCAACGGTGGGCATATTTTTCTTCAGTCACTGCAAGGTTATTTTTTTTTTCCCTTCCTCTCTCCATTAAGACTGTTCTCTTCTGCAAGCCATTAACTCACTAGGAAATACCAAGGCGGAAATTCTGCAAAGAAAGCTTTTCTTAGCTTTTGCTCTTTCCTGCCTTTAGCAATTGCTGAAAAAGGTAGCATTTTACCTGGATTTTGGGCTGCCTGTAAGATCTGTTTCTCTAGGCATAGTCTGACACTATTTAACTCCTTGTACAAAGAATCCAAAAGCAATTTGGGTACAAGTATAAAGGTGGTCACAACCCCTAATGCGTATGACAGAAATTGCTCTTAATGGGTAGGTTTCTCCCATGTCTCTGCTGGAAAAGAGTATTTTAACAATGGGAATTTTAAGAAGGAGGTGATTGGCAAAGAAAGAGATCAGCAAATCAAACTGTAATTTGGGTTCTAGAAGAGCCTTTCTGTAAGTATCTTCTTCTGTACCATCCCTCTCTTAGAATAAATTGCTGGATTTGATTAGAAAAAATGAAACGGGCTGTTTTAAATTAGGCTGATAATGTATTTATGTGGTGGGGTCTTTTTAGACAAAATGTTAGCAATGAAGAATTGTACCAGCATGCAGCACCTAGCACACCTGAGCACTCCCCTTTCTATCCTTAGCTTGGGATTGATAAGCACTTGACACTAAGGCTGTGTCTAGCAGGTTTTGTTGGTTTGATTTTTTTTCCTGGTTTATGTGTTGTACTCCAACAAGGGGACTGGAATTAACTAATAGTTTTGTATAAATTACAAGCCAGAACCAATTAGCCTTTCAAATAGTTTTGCTTTGTTTAGCTCTACAGAGCAGAATACACAGTAGTAGTAGTTTATTTACTGAAGTTCTTTAATCTTGTTCTGAATGCCAATAAAGAGCTGCTGTGCTGACTGACTTTGAATAGTCAGCATTGGAGCTTTCTTTTACCTGTTGTCAAACCTAAGGGCCCTGTTGTCTGTCTTGTTCTGTGTATGTGCACTGATAATATGATGTGTGCTGCTAACTTCATCCTTACAGCTAAAAGGAGTTTGCAAATTTGTCTTTATGGACTTTTGGAAGGCAGATTTCACTTTGCATGATTACAGTAACTTATTTTATGTCAGATAACTAGACATGCTTACAGGAGAGTAGGATCTGAATGCCCCAGTTACAGCAGAGTGAGGCGGTCCTTGTCTTGAAGACAGTCAAAAAGGAGGGGTATGAGGAGGTCAGTAAAACATGTTAAGGACACTGGTTTGATCTGTGAAGTTTAGTGGCTTTTAAAAGTAGACAGCAAAGGTTTATAATTTTTCTGTCTCATGTAAAACAAAGGCAGAATTGGATAGTAGCTAAATAGGAGCAAGATGAGAAAGTTAAGTCAGTGAACAAGGAAGGAAAAATTACTAAGAGGCTTGTGGGCCACTGGAGAGAGGCAAAGAGCAAGGCACAGCTGCTTGGAACAAACTGCCTTTTGGCAGGAGGAAACCAGTGTTCAGAATAAAAAATACAGAAAGTAATTGAATGTCACCAGTGTCTAAAAATTCTCCCTGCTGCAGTGACTTCTGCATTACTTCTCAGGCGTGACTGACCACGTTTTTTCTCTTCTTTAGTCTTGTACATCTTGGAGGTGGTGTTACATAGATTTTAAGTTTGTGAATAAAAAAAGGAGAGTTGATTTAAAGATCATGAGGCAAAAAATAAATGATTACTTTGACTTTTTATGTAAGTCAGGTGATTGCATTCAAATTCATCAAGCCTACAGTGAGTCAGATTTTGCTCATGGTTTTTTCAGAGTGTGCAGCCTTCTGCTATATAATTAGATTGAATCCAAACAATCTATAATAGTTGTTTGAAATGCTTCCTGGAAAGTTTGTCCCATACTGATGCTCAATGTGGCCATAGCGCATACTCTATTCAGGTGTTTGCTTTCAGGACAGAATATTAATCAAATATCAGTGGAAGAAGTACAGCTTTTAAAAACAGCTATAGCTGATGCTTACAAAATCCTGGGCAAAAATGCACAGAGAGAAGAGATAATAGGGGTTAGTTGCCGTATTTGATTTCAGAATGCTTTTCGAGTGCCATCTAGTGTTTGCTTTGTGATTCAGAACAGTGAAACATTGGTTTTACACAACTGACTTTTCCTGTAAGTGCATAAAGGACATGGTTTATAATCATAGTTTTATTTGAAACTTTAACAGAAGGCTTTCTGGAGATGAAGTTAGAAGGAATGCTATTTTCCTGAGACTCAAAATTAAACAGACAACAGAGGCTTCAAAAATTTTTTGCTCCTTCAGTATTCTATAAGGTCTCTTGAATCCAACTGCTGAATTTTTTTAAATTTTTTTTTTTTTATTTTCAGGTCATGTATGGAACGCTAGTTTCCATCATAGTTCTAAGATCTGTTTATATAGTGTTATGGTAAGTAACCATTTAATTCCGCATTATCAGTTACAACATAGCATTTGCAGCTTTTTTTTTTTTTGGTGGGCTTAATATGAGAAATTGGCAGTGGCAGAATTTCTTTATCTAAGTACATAATGTTAGCTCATGGGATCCCCTTGGTTGAAAGGGAATGGCTCAGAAGCCACTGGGATAACATTAAACTAAACTGAGATTTCTACACTTGTGATCAGTGTTTACTGCTAGGTGTTCTGCTGGTGGCTTCAGCTGTTAGCCTGGGCTTTAAACAGAAATGGAGTTTGTCTTCATATTGCTGGGTAGTGTGAAATCTGTTGCTAGTGTCCAAACTCTAATGGTGATACCTGGAGAGTGGTAAGACTGGAGAGCGGAACCATCACTAAGTAATTTCCTTTCCTCTTCCCTATTCAAGTATTTAAAATTCAAATGTAAAAAATAATAACACATGATAGGTTTTGATTGGATAAAGTTAGGCATAATGTTATGGAAATTGAAATAAAAAGTGTAACAAACAAAAAGTATTAAAAATGTTAGGAGACATTGAAAAGCATTAGAATCATCAGAGCACAGACTTGGTAGGTAAAAGGGAGGAAAATGGCATTTAATCAGTATTGGAGTAAACACATACCTTTAGCTCTCAGAGGCTCAGTTGGTTTCTGTCAAACTCCTGTGAATATTTGGTGTTCTCATGCATTTGGGGATTACATCTGAAAATTACTTCTTGCTTCTGTCATCATTCTGAATTGTGCTTTTTGTTAAACTTTGTTTCGACTTCCATATGTATCTGTTCAGGAACACAAGGAAGAATTTAACAAAAGGTGTGACTTTGAAGTATCATAGAATCCTGAAATATTCTGAGTTGGAAGAGATCCACAAGGATCAAGTACCTTCATTGAATCACCTTCCAATTTCCATTTCAGTTCATGTGGTTTGGCTTTCCCCAAGAAATTCCCAGAGACCAAGTGCAAATGTTCATAGACTCTTTTATTAAGCAAGAACTTAAAACTGATAGTGTGTTGGAGCTTTAGAAACAATCATCAATTTGAAGGCACTTTTCAAACCCGTGAACTGGAAATTTTAATCCTCACCTAGAGATCTTAAGTGTTACTGCATTAATTCACCTCCAAGGGGAACTAAATTGAATCAAATTCAAGCAATTTAAATTTTGTTCTTATTCAAGGCTTTAGCACAGTTCTTGTCACTTAGATTAAATTTCTTCCTGTCTGTGTAGACAAACTCTTGGGCCTGCTATTTTTCTAGTTCTGCAAATTCCACACAGTTGTGCATTCTCATTATTTCTGAAGCATTTCATTGTCTTCTGTCTTTGTCAACAACATCACCACCTTCCCTCCCAAAGTATCAGTGTTTGGCTCCAGCAAAGTCTGTCTCTGAAGTTCCACCTACTTTTTGCTTCAGTTTTAGAGGCTTGGAGTGTATATTCTTAATTAGCTTGATCACCTCATTGCAACAGGGCCCTACAAAAACTTACTTCCCCCTTTGGTGTTTTTATGCAAACTGGATAGAAAGTTGGGATGGGAAGAAGAGTAGGTTTAAACTACGTCTAAATTTTAACTGAACTACTACTAATTTTAAATTAGTTCTGCTAGAGAAGCTGTGCCAACCTGAAGGTACCCTTTCGTTTCTCAAAAATTCATCCCCAAACACACTTTTGGATTTACTTTCTCTGCCCTGCTAGAGCATACTCCTGTATTTCCATCAGTAGTGCTAGCACTTTGCCAAGCCTGTTCCAGCTTACACACTGACCCTGACTTCTGCTTGTTTTGTTTCTTACTTCACTTCCTATCACTCATATTTCTTAGTGCAGGGCTTGAAGTCACTCTGAGATTAGAGTGAAAATCCCAAAGAACAGCATGTTATTCCTTCCAGGCTACTACCTCATCCTATCCTCACCAGTCGTTCCTCTTCCTGCCTGTTTCCCCCACACTTTTCATCTCTTTCTTTGGTCTGCATCCTTCCCAAGATTACAACTGGGCAAACGTTCACAAAGCATGTTCCCTATTAATAAGTGATGCCAGTTGATTCCTTCACAAAACACCACTATTTATTCCCTGAACAATTCTAGCTACAATTACCTAATTACCAGCATGCTTAATATACTGTTCAGTGCTCTTTTGTGTCCTGGTCTTGCCTTTGCCTCTGGAGCACTGTGGGGGGGAATATTACAGTGTAGCCTCTGCCACGTACTGCATGGTGTTCCACACATTTATTAGACTAATTTTTATTAATTTTATTAAATAATAATTAAAATGTTCTTATTTTTATTAAATAATAACTTTACTAGTTTATATTGGCAGTCAATTTGTGAATATGTACAGCTTGTATCTTGTTAGCTTGCCCTGTGGAAGAAGCTCTACCTGTTGTGTTTTGCACATTTTGGTTCCTGGTGCTCACAGCTCTGAAATGTGCTGTGTGTAACACACACAGTGGAGGATAAAGCAGCTCAGGAATGCATTTTAACTCAGAATTCCAACTGTGCATTCATAATGCTTCAAAATAACTTGAACAGTGTTTCATGGGAGCCTTTCAGGGTTGGATTTGGGTTTTCTTTTGGACTTATTCGTGGGAAAAGAGCCTTCCATGTAGGAAGTTTACAGTTCTGTGGTCCAACCTGAATGTAGATAGGGAAAGTAAATTTTATTAATGATGCACTTCCTTGCATCTGATTCTTCAGTGTGTTTTCCATATCTTAAAGAGGATATTGTTTTCTCCCAAAATTAAATTGATATTTTTCTACTCCTAGTAGCATTCATCTCAAAAACAAACATAAAAGTACTGGCATTTAATACCATTCATTTGGTTAGTTGTTGGTCATGGTGGTCTACGTTCACAAAAGCGTAATTTTGAAAGACCATATTTATACAAATCCCCTAGTGTAAGGATATCGTCTCTTGGCAAAGACCTTCTGAAGAGTCCTAGTTGTTAACATGGCTTTTTTTTTTTTAATGAAAGATTATATATGGAACTGAAGAATTAGTACCTTTTAGCCAACTTTAGTTTTCCCACTTTTTGGTTTTGTTCAGAGAGTGCAGTATTTAGGAAAACAATTAGAATTTTAGAAGTAACAGAACAGTCTCAAAGAATGTGAAATCAGGGGAGAGGAGAAGTAAAATACGTTATTTAAACAGATGAATTAGAAGTTGTTTTTTTTTTTTTCTTTTGGGGAAAAAAACAAATTGATAAGGCATTCTATTTATATATAACAGTATTTCTGTATGTTACACATATTTAGTGTAGTATGTAATAGCATATTACTGTGTCTTAAAGCATTCTGAACTAAACTTTGCATTATTTCTCTCCCTCTAGGGTATACCCATGGCTTAGAGGTCTAGGCTATACATCTTTAACTGTATTTTTAATGGGATTTTTTCTCTGGAATGTGGACAACATTTTCTGTGATAAATTAAGGTGAGATTTTTACCTTTGTCTGGATAGCTCTTAATAGTGTTTTAGTATAAAGATTGGATTATTTCTGTAGTGTATATTCAAGTCCATCTCATTGTCTGTATGGTATGCTGCCTACAAAACATCCATGAGGTTTTATCCAGATTGCTCATGACTACATTCTGCACTCAACAGGATTTTTTAAACATTTTTTATCCATTAACACATTTATTTCTTGATATTTTTTTTTAACTTCAAATTAAATTGTGAGAATGTCACTGAAGTAATTTTGCAGATCTGTGGCTGATGAAAGCCTGCTATTCACACTTGATTTCATCTGAATGTTTTTATCTTGCTGGTTTGGGGTTTTTTTAGGTTTCTGGTCTTGCCATTTTGCAGGAAAATATCAAAGCAGTAGTTCTGCAGGTTAAAGAAGTACTTATTACAATATCCATGTTATCAATAAACAACATCTAGTTGCAATGCATGTGTTGCTCAGCAAACTGGAGGAGATGGAAAGGTTTATTCCAGCATGCAGAAAAATACATTTTTGACAATTTGAAATGCTGTTACGCCACTGAATCTGTGGCAGAATTGTGTTCAGAATTGTTCTAGTAGGTTGCTTTGTCGGAGCCAAATAACAGTGTGCTAAAAAGAAGTCTGAAGTTTTCCATCCCTTCTGGCTCTGTAGTCCCTGCGCTAGGTTAGTCCAACTGAAAGTTAACTCCAGCAGAGTATTCTTGAATCTTTTTTATTTTAAACTGAATATAATACATGATCGTCATCCCTAGAAGCACTTGATACAGATGGGACAGAGTAGTTATTTGGCAGCACAAGTGGCTGGGTTTACAGTTACTTTGCAAATATTGGCATCAGGGTTGATTTTTGCAGCTGCCTAACATCACTGGTGAGATCATAACCCCCAATTCACCAAAGCTGTTGAGCTGCTGTGGGTCTATGGGGCTTTTGAGCTGGTTCCTAGGCCCAAAAATTACACCAGCTCCTGAGGCACTTTTTTCCATCCTCATTTCATAAAGGGAAAAAATGTTAGTGTCTTTCCTGTAATAATTGTTTGGTTATGGTACTGGAAAAAAATAAATATGCTTGTTTACTAGCTTTAATCAGACGTCTGAAGAGCCTTAGATTTCTCCAAGCGGTATTATAATTTGAACCTTTGGAGAAAATACTTTTCAATTCCTTGAAATTTTTTTATTCTCTGAAGGTCTAACTTGTGAATCATCCACCTACCTGCTCTGTTTGGTTTGAAAGTTCAAAACTGAGCTTTGATTCAGGGTTGTTTTCTTTTTCCCATACTTTGTTAAATCTGCAGCTTATTTAAAAAAAAAAAA